>PVIY010047109.1:0-18060 GCA_004026745.1 Myrmecophaga tridactyla
AAACAGCCCAAATGTCCAACAACAGATGAGTAGCTAAACAAGCTGCAGTGTATATACATATGATGGAATATTTTGCAGCCATAAGACAGAATAAAGTTATGAAGTATGTAACAACATGGATGGACCTTAAGGACACTACGCTGAGTGAGATTAGCCAGAAACAAAAGGACAAATACTATATGGTCTCACTGATATGAACTAACATTAATGAATGAACTTGGAAAATTTCAGTTAAGAACAGAGATCATCAGGAGGTAGAAATAGGGTAGATATTGGGTAACTATAACTGAAGGGATACAGATTTTGCAATGGGATCAACTGTAAAAATTGAGAAATGGATAAATGCTGTGTTAGTTCCAGTGGTTCTCTGAGAAGCAGGCACTAACACAGAATTAAATGAGGAAGACTGTTATTAAGGGAAGGCCTATGAGAGAAAATGGGAACAGAACTGGAGAAGGCTGGGGTTCCTGTCAGAATGTGATGCAAATCTAACACCAAGTGAAGAAAAGAAGTTGATGGCTACACCTAGGCTGTGGAGTGATGTCATGAAACCTATTCTTGCCATCACTACCAATATGTAAATACTTCAGCTCAAATATTTCTGCAAGCACTATCTCGCTGTTACTAAAGTACCTTTCTTCTACAAGAGTCAAATAAATTGTCTATGATTCTTTTCAATGATTTTCCAAATGTAGACGCTGCAAAATTGTGCCTCGTAAACTTTACTCATTTCAGACAGACTATAAACATATAGACGTAAAAGTCCTTATAAATTGAGATTTTACAAAGTGGAATTAGAACATCTGAAAACCAAACATCACACACTGCTCTGTCTTTGCTTAATTTGTTCAGTACTTCCCTTCCTTGTAAAGATAAAGCTTGACATCTCCCATTGTACAAGCTTTGTTTGCAATAATTGCAATTTTCTAAAAGCTTCAAAAGCTGGTGACTTCTGGTGCTACAGTTATTGAATACTTTTGTCAAAGATTTCAAACTCATTTTGAATAAATGCAATAAAAATTTAGAGGACCTGTTTACATAAAAAGTTCAATACCATTATGGGACACCAACTGATTTACAAAGGGGTCAAAGACTCAAGCATTTCTTAAGTCTCTTTGGGGATGGCAGAGAGAAAGTGAATACTACATGCTGTAGTATGTTTTGTAATTCAACATGGGCTTTGTCACAGAAATGTAAATCAGTTACCTTGTATTTGTATGTCTATATTTCGACAACTACAGCTTTGATTTTGATTGGTAGAATATCAGAGCTCTGTTTGGATGTAATTATACAATGTGTGTTCTACAATCAATTTCAAATACACTTCTGTTCCAAAGGTTTCTGAATTTAATAATAGCGCTGTTTTTACCACACGGCCATGCTTTGTGATAAAATCTCTTTTCATTTTATCATCATAAAACTCAGTAATTTTATCTTTCATGAAGAATTTTATTGTTGAACTTAAAACATTCACAATATTAGAAATGTCATCTTTGAGATAATAAATTTCCAAAAGCTTTTCTTTGATTCCACAAATCATAGGAAAAAACCAAACCATTGTTGGAATCAATTTAACTGATTTTATATTTGAAGCATTTGATGATGCTGAGATAAAATTGCCAAATATTTGGCTGTTTATGAAGTTCTTGTAGTGAAAACGAGATATCCACATCCTTTAACAGTTTCTTAGAATTTTTTCTATAATACACTGCCACTGATAAAGTGAAATATCACTTTACTTTTCATCATCTGCACAAGGAAACAAGGAAACTTGGAATTTAAAAAATAAGCAAGAAATTATTTCAGAAAAATTGTTTTTTTTTTGATCTATATGAAAAAGTCATGCTTTCCAGCATGATATGTAAATGCTCATTCTGAAAGTGCATGTGTCCAGTCATCAACTTTGGACACAGTCTTCTTCAAATAACTATTAACTTTTAAAATAGACACTATTGAGGCTTTAGCAAATTTGTGTCCTTGTTTTTAAGTGACCAGATATGGTCCCCATGTGGATTGTAATGTTGACCAATGTTTTATGCAAAATGCATGCTTACTCATCATCAATTTCTTTGAGTAGTGAAATTCTGTACTTAATATTTCATTAAATAAAACATTACTTCATTTAGGGCATTACTGCTGGAAGAGTATATTAAAAAAATATATTTCTGTTGCTCAAATAGTAAAATGCTTACATCATACAATAAATAAAACAGCTGTAACAAAAGCATTCGTTATACATGCTCTAAAACAGGACGGCATAGCCTCTATTTTCTATATATATTGCATGCACATCCAAGGAAGAATTTGTCATGTCTCTACTGATTCTGCATAATTATGACCTGGTGATTTTGTGAGTCTTGTAAGTTGTGGGACAAGCCACATCATAAATGGCTGGGACACCAAGTATGTCAGGAGCATCATGGCCAAGTGCTTCGTCTGCTACCATCTGAGATCAAAAGGAATGACCTATTTCTAGGCTATGAGTGAAGAGATTTAACCATGTGTTGAAATGAGCACACCGTTTACTATACATGCACCTTCAAATTTATCAGTGAGCACCATGAAGCTGTATGTGAAAGGGAGATATTGGTTTGTTGCACCTGGAAAGGGTCAGGATACAGATTCAGATTATCACTGGTAATCATTCAGATTTAACCATTAGCTCAAGTGAGAAATCTGATAACCACACATGCATCTCATATATTACTGGGTGTGACCATGACAGTACTGGAAGTAAAAGGTGGAGGTCTACTGTCACAGGTCAGGTTTCCAGTGAAACAGACTTGGAGAGGAGATTGGTGTACAGAAATTTACAGAAGAGTGTTCTTGGGATCAAAACATTTGGTAGAGGTAAAAGAAGCAGGGATCGGCAGAGGAAGAAACTGAGAAACAATGCAATTCCAACAAAGACTTTGGATATGGCTATGGGGAACTCTGGAGTTAGGATGATTCTTCAGATTGTCCCAAACTGAGGAGAAACCAGGCATTTATTCCTCCAAATTTATTAGTCATTAGATCTACATTTCATTTTTCAGTGACTGGATTAAGCAATTGAACTCCAACTGAGGACATGTCTTGGAATTAAGCTAACTGATTTTATATTTTAAGCATTTGGAGAAGGACTTAGCCTTCAGCTGCTAGTCCCCAGCACTGGGGAAATGTGTCCTTCTGTTCTTAGGGGTATTAAGGAGGCACACCTCAGCATCCACTACATCTACCAAGCGCATCCCTGCTTATCTTAATGAGGCTAGCAACAAAAATTCCTTGTTAAAAAATGAGAAACCTGGAGGACTTCAGTGAAGATGGCAGAATAAGATAGGCTGAGTTCAACAGCTAGAGAAGTGACAGAAAAATGACTGAGACAGCAGTTCCAGGGTATGAGTGCCAGACAGTGACATCTACATTATATAGGGAGGACCTGGAAGAAAAAGTAGAGGAATTATATTGAGAAGATGGGGTGAGTTTATCCGCATTTGGGGCAGGCTGCAATGCGCAGGCCAGAGTGGGAGCTGAAGTAGCCCTGTGCTCCTGCACTCCCACTACCCTATCAGCTTGAGAGATCTTCCCTCTCAGCTCTGTAGCAGGGAGCTCCGGTAGGGAACCCAGAAGTCAGCAGACTTGGTTACCTACAGAGACCTTGCAGAGCACAGTACCTAGCCCCCACACCTGAGGCAAGCTGCTGTGGGCACCTGGTTTTGGCAGACTGAGGGCCCTCTCCTTGGGAGGAGAGAGTACACAGAGCTGAGCTGACCTGATAATTTGCCAGCAAAAGAGACTCCCTGGGTTTACTGCTTCTGTCCTTTCTCCAAAGAGTCCCAAAGTGCTCATGGTGGGGATGGGCAGAGAGGCAGGGATGCAGGAGCAAGCCATCTTGCTCTGCCAGGCACTCCTGGGCTGGCTATGGGCAGGTGCAGTTGAAATACTCAGTCCCACAGCCCAAAGTCATTCCACGTGGAAGCTTGGGGACCACCAGACCCATTGTGCCCACAAGCAGACTCTCTACCAAGGTACACCCTGCCCAAGCCCCAGCCCTTGGTGGGGCTTGGTTGCTTTCAGCACACACTGAGACCTGCAACCTTGACTGACTTTGCACCTGGTTGGGTCCCAGCCCAGTTGGCTGACTTAGGGAAAAGTGGGGCCTGAGGGGAAGGTGTGGCCCAAGAGTGCCATCTGCTGGGATGATGCAGAAAGTACAGTCTGGCAAACTGCCTTTCTGCCTAACTTTTAACAGATCTTCAGTTAAAGTTGCACCTCATCCATGAGGTCCCACCCTTGGTTTGGTAGGGAATGACTGCCAAACCAATTGTAAAAGGGGCCTTAAACAAAAACCCAAACAACTACAAAAATCTTAGATGAGGGAGGGAAATCAACTTGCAAAATAACCTTATCAAGACAGTTAAGTGTCACAAAGACAGCAGAAAATCACAAAGCACATGAAGATGCAAGAAAATATGGCTCAGCCAAATGACCAAATTACAACATTAGAGGAGACACAGAATTTGTCTACTAATCAGTGATGTTCAAACAAACCTCCTAAATGAGTTCAGTAGATTGACTAAAGATATAAAGAATATCAAGAAGACACTAGAAGAGCATGAAGAAGAATTTGAAAGAACAAATAGAAAAATAACAGTTCCTATGGAAATGAAAGATTCTATAGATCAAGTTGAAAATATACTTGAAACACACAACAGTGGATTTGAAGAGCAAAAAGAAAGAATAAGTGAACTAGAGGACAGGACAACTGAATTTGAATGCACAAAAGAACAAATGATGAAAAAGATGGAAAAGTTTGAATTGGATCTCAGGGAAATGAGGAACAACACGAGGTGCATGAATATGAGAATCTGTGGCGTCTCAGAAGGAGAAAAGTAGAATAAATGGCTAGAAGGATTATTTGAGGAGATAATTGGGGAAAACTTCCCAGACCTTATAAAAGACATAAATATGCAAATCAAAGAAGCCCAGTGAACTCCAGATGAAACAAATCCAAAGAGAGCCACTCCAAGACATACTAATGCCAAATGCTGAAGAAAATAGTAGAGAGTCCTGAATACAGCAAAAGAAAAGCAATTCACCAAAAACAGTGGAAGCCACATAAGACTAAGATCAGACTACTCAAGAAGCCCCATGGAGGTGAGAAGGCAGTGGTATGATATATTTAAGATTCTCAAAGAGAAAAATTTCCAGGCTCGAATTCCTTTTTCAGCAAAGTTGTCCTTCAAAACTGAAGGAGAGATTATAATTTTCACAGGCAAACAAATGCTGAGAGAATTTGTTAATTAAAGACCAGCCCTGTAATAAATACTAAAGGAAATTCTGTCAGCTGAAAAAAATAAAATAAAACAGGAGAGAGAAGTCTGGAGGGAGGTATAGAATTGAAGAGTATTAGTAAGGATAACTTAAAGGAGGGGGGGAATATATAGATCTGACAAATAAAAATCAAGGATAAGATGGTAGACTCAAGAACTGCCTTTACAATAATAACTTTGAATGTTAACAGACTAAACTCACCAATTAAAAGATACAGATTGGCAGAATGGATTTTAAAATATGACCCATATATATGCTTGTTACAAGAGACTCATCTTAGACCCAAGGTTACAAATAGATTGAAAGTGAAAGGATGGAAAATGATATTCTACACAAGCTGTAACCAAAAGAAAGCAGGGGTAGCTATAGTAATATCAGGCAAAATATACTTTAAATGCAAAGATGTTATATGAGATAAGGAAGGAACGACATATTAATAAAGGGGACAATTCACCAAAAAGAAATAACAATCAGAAATGTTTATGCTCCAAAGTACATGAGACAAATATTGGCAAAACTGAAGGAAGCAAAAGACATTTAAAAAATAATAGCGGGAGACTTCAATACACCACTGTCTTCTATAGATAGAACAATGAAGCAGAGAATCAATACGGAAAGAGAACCTAAACAATGTGATAAATGAATTAGACCTAACAGACACATATAAATCATTATACCCCAAAACACCAGGATATACTTTTCTAGTGCTCATGGAATGTTCTCCAGGATAGTGCATATGCTGGAACACAAAACAGGTCTTAATAATTTTAAAAAGATTGAAATTATTCAAAGTACTTTCTCTGACCATAATGGAATGAAATTGGAAATCTATAACACCAAAGAATCAGAAATCTCACAACTATATGGAGAATAAATAACACATTCTTAAACAACCAGTGGGTCAAAGAGAAATTGATAAGTATTTGTAGAAGAATGAAATTGAGAACACAACATATTGGAACTTATGGGATATGCCAAAGGCAGTGTTGAAAGGGAAATATACTGCCCTAAATACCTATATTAAAAAGCAAAAGAAAGCAAAAATCAAGTGTCTAACTGCTCACCTGGAGAAACTAGAGAAAGAACAGCAAACTATACCCAAAGCAAATAGAAAAAGAGAAATGACAAATATTAAAGCAGAAATTAATGAATTGGAGAGCAGAAAACAATAGAAAGAATCAATAAAACTAAACATTGGTTCTTTGAGAAAATCAATAAAATTGATGGACCCTTAATGAGGCAGACAAAAAAAAAAAAAGATCAGCTACAAATAAATCAGAAGTGACAGAGGGCTCATTACCATGGACCCTGAAGCAATTTTAAAAAATCATAAGGGATACTATGAACAACAATATGCCAAGAAACTAGACAACTTAGATTAAAAGGACAAATTCCTAGAAACACACAAACAACTTACACTGACTTGAGAAGAAATAAAAGACCTCAACAAACCAACTACAGCAGAGCTGAAAGGAATGTCACAAAAAGACATTTGCACACAAATGGTCATGGGAGCATTATTTACAATTGCCAAAAGATGGAAACAACTCAAGTGTCCATCAGCAGATGAGTGGATAGACAAAATGTGGTATATAAATACCAGGGAATATTAAGCAGCAGTAAAAAGAAATGAGGTCCTGAAGCATAGGACAACATGGATGAACCTTGAGGATATAATGCTGAGTGAAATAAGCCAGACACAAAAGGATAGATAACTGTATAAAAACACTAATATGGATCGCTTTGAAAATGTAAACTCTGAGTCCTAAAATGTAATATATAGGGGACCTAGAGATAAATAGGAGCTAGAGAACAGTGATCAGTTACCTAACGTGTACAGACTGGTTAATGAGATTGAACTTAAAAGTATGGGAATGGTTAGAGATGATGGTAGTTCATTAGTGGATTTATAAGTAAAAATGCCATATTGAACGTGAATGTGATTGAAAAGGATTGTTTACGGCTATGTACCGCACTGATTAGTACTACAAATATAAATAAGTTCTTGCATGAACTACTTCAGAGGTATGACACTTGTACAAAGAGTTAATAATAGAGGGGTATATGAGAAAAACAACTTATGGCATGCTATGGTCTATAATTAACAGAAATGCACCACTAGTACCACAACAATACTAGAATTAAATAATTGGGGGGAGGGACATAGGTTAAGGGGAGTTTTGGATTTTCTTTTTGGTGTGGGTGTGTCTAACTGTTATTTTTCTCTTTGGAGCAATAAAAATTGGCTAAAATTGAAAGTGATGATGATTGTACAACTAAGTGAGGATACTGTGAAACATTATTAATTTTGATAGGATATATACTCTATGTATATATTTCAACAAAATCTGCAGATTCAAAATAAACGAATAAACAGAAAGATTCAAGTGCTAGAGAATATGTGGAGAGAGAGAGGTGTACCTATTCAATGTTGGTAGCATAGAGAATGAGGCAGCCCCTCTGAAGGATAATGTAGTAGATTCACAGGAAGCTAAATATAGGGTTGCCATATAATTAGGCAATCCCATTACTGGGAATATACTCAAAAGAACTGAAAGCAGGGACTCCAATAGACATCTGTACACTGATGTTTATGGCAACCTTATTCATGATACCCAATGGGGAGATGGTCAAAGGTACTTTGACTGAGAAGCAGAAGGGCAAATTGTGGTCTACACATATGATGGAATATTGTATGGTTACAGAGAGGATTGAAGTCATGAGGCATGCAATGAGGTGAACAAACCATGAGGACATTATGTTGCTCAAAATAAGCAGAAACAAAAGAAAAAATACTATATGGTCTCTTTTAGGAAATACTTATAAGAAAATCGGGGCCTAGATTATAAGCTCTTAATAATAGTTACATTTATTCCTAAACTTTAAGTGTTATTCCTAAATTTTGGGATGCTGTGCTATATGTGTATAACCTGGTATTTTCCTGGAATTTGGGGTACCTGTGTGACACCTAAGACTGAGAGCTGGAGTTCTGCAGCTCTGAAAGTCAGTATTCCTACATATAGCAACTGTTAAAGAAACTGCAAAAGAGATCAGGCTTCAATTAGAGATAAGAATGAAGCCAATCTGGTTGGGACTAAGGTAAATCAGGATACAGGGTAAAAGATGATATTGTCGGTATTTTAGAACTTCATATACTGTTTGAGGCCAAAGGACAAGACATTTATTTTGTCCAAAACCTAAATTTTCTATAGCACACAATCTAACTTAACTTGTCAGCTAGTTCAGTTAAACAACCAAAACACATGGAGCCTAGGATTGGTAAAAAGGTCTTGCAATTCTGTATAGCTTAATATAATATCCAGGTACATTCCAGAGTATGTTGGGCAAATAATTAAAAAGTATTTGCAAAGTCTCTTTAGGAACTGGAGAAAAAAATATGGAACTATTAAACTTTTCCGTCTGGGAAATCCCTGATGCTCTCTTAAACATTAGGGACTCCCAAGTTAATAGGCCAAGCCTTTGATCTTGAGGCTTGTTCTTCTGAAACTTATTTCTGTAAGAGAGGCACTAAGCCTGCCTACAATTATGACTAAGAGTTACTTTCAGAGAACCTATTTTGTTGCTCAGTTATGACCTTTCTCTAAGCCCTACTCTGTAAGTAAAAGCATTTCCCACCCCCTACATGAGACATGACATCCAAGGGTGTAAGTCTCCCTGGCAACATGGAACATGACTCCCAGGGATAAGCCTGGCTCTGGCACTATAGGATTGGCAAGACCTTCCTAACAAAAAGGTGGGAGAGAAATGTAACAAAATAAAGTATCAGTGACTAGGAGATTTTAAATAGTCAAGAGACTATTCTGGAGGCTACACTTATGCAAGCTTCAGCTAGAAATTGCTAATTGTCATGGTATGCTAATCCCCAACCAACAGTATTCCTGTAGATCCTAAAGAATACCCAGGGCTCTATCTTAGACTCTATAAAAGTTTCATTCATTAAGTTTATTTTTCAGAAACATTTAACCTCCAAATGGTTCCTAGGACAGATAAGCCCTGAAACCCAGAGTTACAAGTCTCTTCAAGAGCATCAACTAGCTGTGTCTCCCTACCCCATAATGTTGACACCTCTTTCCAACATGAAGTTAGAATAGTCATTGCCCAAATATCCCTAGAGGTTGGGAGAATGATCAGAGGAGAAGGAGAAGTTGTAAGAGAGAAGATAGGATTTAACAAATGAGTATGACCACTGAATCATTATAGTGATATTTCCTTTTAGTATGCAGTGATTTGGAGCAGCTAGAAGGAAGTACCTGAAATGGTGGAACTGTAACCCATACAATACTTAGAATTTTTTCTAAAACTACTTGTTAAAAAGTACTTTGAAATTTATCGCTTTCTTGTATATATGTTATATTTCACAAGAAAAAAAAATGTTAACAAATGTGAAACCTGGTGTATTAGTTAGGATTCTCTAGAGAAACAGAATCAACAGAGAACACTCACAAATATAAAATTTATAAAAGTGTCTCACATGACCGTGGGAATGCAGAGTACAAAATCCACAGGGCAGGCTGTGAAGCTGAGGATTCCGATGGAGGGTCTGGACGAACTCCACAGAACAGGTTTGCCAGCTGAAGCAGGAAGAGAGCCTGTCTCTTCTGAATCCTCCTTAAAAGGCTTCCCGTGATTAGACTGAGCATCACTCATTGCAGAAGACACGCCCCTTGGCTGATTACAAATGGAATCAGCTGTGGATGCAGCAGATGTGATCATGATCTAATTCTTTGAAATGTCCTCATTGCAACAGATAGGCCAGCACTTGCCCAATCAGACAAACAGGTACCACCATTTGGTCAGGATGACACATGAAGCTGACCATGACATAATAATAATAATGCTAAACTGGACAGAAACCAGGATAGCAAGTGTAATTCAGCTCTTTTCCAGGCAACTGGGATGTAAATAAGTATTAACACTCTCTCCTGATTCTCCTCCTACTCTTTGGTCACCTTATGGTCTATTTTTCAGTCTCTTCCTCTGTCTATCCCTCTAATGTTTGCTTTCCTTCCCCTAAGGACTGAATATTGTTTCATTCTACATAATTGTACATAGTCACCTCTTATCATTGTACATAATTTTTCAAGGAAATCTCTTCTATATCCATGGTTTCATTCATTCAAATACATTTTGATAGCTTTACATTGCCCCAGGTTGTAGTGTCAAAGCCATAGTGGGAATCTGAGTTTTCTAACCCCCTTTCAGAGTTTTCTCCAGATTCCACTGAGAAATCTTTTTTGTTTTGCTGAAACATGATGAGGGGAAAATCTGGTTACTGATTAGAAAAAGTTCACTAGAGATTATTTTAACCAAAGAAAATATTTTGGTTGAGAACAAAATTTAGGTGAAGAATATATGGGTAATATATAATGCATGTTTTCAGTGATGCTGACTAAGAGCATGATTGCCTGAGACCAGGTGACCAAGATCCACTAGCCTTACTTCTTTTACTGCCTAGTCTGGAAGACAAGAAAGAATTGCCATTCATAATGTATTTTTAAACAGGTACTTCTTAGGTACTAAGAGTGATTGACAAATTAATTCTAGTGAACAGTTTAAATCTCCTATCCCCAGAATAAAAATGTATTGATTTCCATTGTTAATTATTTTGGCCAACAGGCATTCATCCCCTCTGCCTAGATAATCAGTTATTCAAAAATAAGAGACTTCAATGTCATAATGTTTTGCTCTAGTCTTTCTTCAATAGCTTTTAGTCAAATGCTCCCTTTTCCCTTTAAATGATTTGTTGTGCAAATGAAAGAACCTGAGGAGACAGAAGTTTGATTCTGACCTCTTAAATTAAGTACATTTAAATAGTCCCAACTACAGGAAAGAGAGACCTTCTTGCTTTTGGGGTGAAAGGAATCACAATTTGAAATGTCAGTTGCCTCGGGCAGGCACATTACATTGAATTGTATTTAAAGATAGCTTAAAGCTAGCTTCACACTGAATTCTAAAAGAAAAGTTACTGAGGTTATCTCTTTTTTCTATATTAGAAAGGGAAAAGAATTTGAGTATCACTTACCATAGGAAAAAAAGGCTATTGTTTATAGAGCAGTCCACGAAGGTTAGCTTTTCCCTAAAAATCTAAATGCCCATGAAGTTATCCAATAATTGATATGATTTGCTATAATATCAGCATTTTATGAATTAATGTAATGAAGAGGATAGAAGTAAAATCCATTAGTTCAGTAGTTATTTTGGATGGCAACAATAAAAATACATATTTAATGATAAGCTAAAGGGGGCAAAACAAAAGGTTTTTAAAATTTAGAGACTCAGAAAATCTGTGAAAACAAGCAAAGCCTTTTGGGCTGGTTTTAATCCAAGCCCATTCTGTAAAGGCAGCCATTTCTTCTAATCCCTATTCAGTACTGTATGTTTGAAACTGTAATTAGACCATCTCCCTGGAGATGTGATTAATCAAGAGTGTTTGTTAAACTGGATTAGGCGGACACATGTCCATTTGGGTGAGTCTTGATTAGTTTACTAGAATCCTATAAAAGAGAAAGACAAGCGAGAAAGCAAGGAGATTCTGAGAGAACAGAATGACATAGTCATGAGAAGCAGAGAGTCCACCAGCCAGCAACCTTTGGTGATGAAGAAGGAAAATACCTCCCAGAGAGCTTCATGAAACAGGAAACCAGGAGAGAAAGCTCACAAATGCTGCCGTGTTCACCACGTGCCTTTCCAGATGAGAGAGTAACCCTGATTTGTGTTTGCCATGTGCCTTCTCACTTGAGAGAAACCCTAAACTTCATCAGCCTTCTTGAACCAAGGTATCTTTCCCTGGATGCCCTAGATTGGACATTTCTATAGACTTGTTTTAATTGGACATTTTCTCCACCTTAGAACTGTGAACCAGTAACTTATTAAATTCCCCCTTTAAAAAGCCACTCCGTTTCTGATATATTGCATTCTGGCAGCTAGCAAACTACAACACCTTTTCAGAAAAAAATATTTTCAAAAAGGGGATCTCTCCTCTTTCAGGTAGGTTCAAATGAAGATCCATATAACATTCTCAAGTTAAAGAAGTGATATTTTCTCACCATAAATTATTTATAACACATTTATTACCTTAAATTATGTACTAGTTACTTCTTAGTTAAAAAAGGATATCAAGATTTCAAATAGATGCAATTTAGAAAAAAAATGAGAACATGCCAAATTAAAAATTATGGATTGCAGGCAAAGTGATACTTAAAGAAAAATGTACAATCTTAAGTATTTCTTATTATTAAATTAAAGCAAAAGGATAATAATAAAGGAAAGAAATACTAGCAGCCAGGAAGTTTTAAAAAATGAAACCTAATGAAAATTGGAAAAAGAAATATTGATAAAAGCAGAAAGCAAACTAGTAGTGAAAGAAAACAGAATTTCTTATGGGCCAGCCATAATAATCTCTTTCAGTTTCCTTTTTCTGTCTCAGGACCTTCTCACAAGCTGTACACTCAACCTGGAATGCTATTTCCCACCTCCTCTTCATACTAACACTGATTAAATCCTTTCAAGGTCTCAGGTTAAACAATATTTCTTCTGAGGGTTGCTTTAACTCTCAGATAGGTTAACTCTCTTTAATATGCTTCTGTAACACCCTAGCACTCATCACATTTATAATTATTCATTCACTGTCTTTCATCTCCACTAGATTGCAAGATCCACAAGGCCAGGGACAATATCTGATCATTTCACCACTGAACTTCTAGTGTCCAGTATACTGTTCAGTATATAATGAACATTTATGTTGAATGAATGAATGGATGGATGGAAGAATAAGTCTTGGGAGAAATATGCAAAGAAATAACAATTTCCTGAAAACTGAAATCCAAATACACAAAATTAAGACTGAGAAGGAAAATAAAAGATATTAAGGGGATTATATATTGGTTAGAAATCACTCTGCATAACCTTTTGTAGGTACATTTTAAAATCTCAGTAAAATCAATAATCTCCTGGTAATATATAAATCGGGGTGGGGGAAGGTACAAGGAAAGATATTCTAAAAATCAGGGGGGAGTTTTGAAAGTTTGCAAATATCATCTCTATGAAATTGTCTTCAAATTTTGAAAGAACAAATACCATTTTCTAAAGCCAACATAATCTTCATACCAAAATCTGACAAGTACAGTACAAAAAGAAATTGTAGGGACTTCTGGAGAAGATGGCAGAGTAAGGAGCTCCAGGACTCAGTTTTTCCATTAAAAACCCCACTGAACAGGCAGGTCTGTGTGTGACAACTATTTTGAAACTCCAGAGGTCAGAACAACAGTTTACAGCATGCAGGGAAGAGCAGAAGAAGAGGCTGATAAATGTCAATAAAGAACAATAAATCAGGGGTGTATGGGTAGTTCAGTGGTAGAATTCTCGCCTGCCATGTGGGAGACCTGGGTTCAATTTCCAGCTCATGTACTTCCTGATGGAACTAACAGAAAACTGACCTGACCTGTTGAATCTGACCTAACATTTTGTGGGCATGTGGTTCAAATGCCTTCCTGTGTCTATCCACCAACTGATGGGAACATGCACACTAGGCTTTCTATCACCCCAAATAAACCCAATTCCCCCCAATACCCCTATTCCTAAAAACCTGGTCCAGAACACCCCCCAAAAAAATCAAAAAAGCCATCCAGTTAATCCTCCTACTAGCCACACTTGGGGTCCTCTCTGGGATAAGTACAGGAACAGCAGGACTAGGTGCGTCATCACACAGCTTTACCATCCTGCCACAACTGGCTTCAAGTCTCCAGGAAATCTCAAAGCAGCTCATAGCTCTAGAGGAGGCTCCTTAGCTGTAGTAGTCTTACAAAACAGGTGTGGGCTCAACATCTTAGCAGCTGCACACAGAGGCATCTGTGGATTACTCCAAGAACAGTGCTGTTTTTATATTAACCAATCTCACTTAGTCTGAGATGGAGCCCAATGCCTTAGAAACTTAGCAACTAGAATCAGGGTTCAAGCCTTGCCTAACCCCTTATGGGCCCTAGGTAATCTCCCCTCTTGGCTCATACCCCTTATAACTTCCCTCATATGTCTTATATTAATTTTCTCTTTCCTTTCCTGTTTTATTAATCTCCAGCAAAAATATTTTGCTGGACGAATCACCACCATCTCCCAAGCCACAACTCAAGATCATGTGAAAGCAATGTTCCTCCTTCAGGCTCGCCAATGACCTGCCCCCCATGATGCTCCCCAATCAGCAGGAAGCAGCCAGATATGAGGACATCACCCCGCTCCCTTCTTATACTCCTCCAGAGTCTGGAATGATAGAACTAACAGAAAACTGACCCGACCTGTTGAAACTGACCTAACCTTTCGTGGCTGATTGAACTTCACCCATGGTGAACTAGAGAGCTGCAACTGCCTCTCCAAACAATTTCTGAAACATATCAAACATTTAACCACAGATATTTAACCCAAAGACATTGTTTTTTTGGTTGATTTCAGCAAGCCCTGTTCTCCCTCCCCTTATCATGGCTACTCTCCCTCCCCTTATCATGGCTCTTGGTTCAGTCAGTCCTCCAGACTGGACTGCTCTTTGGGCCATCCCTCTCAAGTTCTCTAGTAATTGCCTTGATCCATTGAGGTCTATCCATTCTTTCTTTTTGAGCATTCTCCTCCTCTATACTCCTTCACTTTCTTTTCCCAAACAAACAAAATATTCAACTAATGGTGCTGCAATAATGGAATACTCACATGGAAAAAGAATGAAATGTGACCCCTCCATACAGCATATAAAAAGAACAATAAATTGTTTTCTCTACATAGTAGCTACCAGCACCCATCCCCTACTCTTATGGCAGGTAGCCACGGGATCCCATCCCTGGCTAGCTTGCTGGTGACAGAAAGGGACATAAAAAGCCTCTTACCCAAGAACAAGGGTAGGCATGGCCAATTGCTGATTTTGGCTCATGATTAGAATCACAAAGCACCCAGCTATGAAGGCAGCTATTGTTTCAATCTGCCCCAGACAAAGGAAGCAGCAGCCATTGCCTCAATCCTCCCTAGAAAGGGGCTAAAGGCTGTGGACGTATAAAGAAGCAGTGCTTCCTCAGATCTGTGGGTGACAGAATGGCTGCAATTGCTGGGCAGGCCAGGAAAGCCCAACTTTGGGGAGCTGTCAGACAAGCTTTGGCTCTCCTGATCTTCTCTCCAGGGCACTTTGGAGAATGTTTGCACCTCCATTGTGAGTCCCTGGCTCTGTTTGAGCTGGGGAAAGACTGATTTGGAAAGTCCTCTCTGAGGTAACCCTCCTCCAAGAATTTGACCTCCAGGCAAGACATCTTGAGACAATGAAAGGAGTATAAAAAACTACAAGCCAACTTGGACAAAGGCTTCCTGGTTTCAAATACTGGGGATAGGGGGTCTGTGCCTGGGAAACAGGGGGAACAACCAAACTCCTGAAAACAGAGACTCTTCAAAACAACATATAAGCAAATTCCCAGGATGACACAGATGCCCAGAAAGACAGGGAAAATCCTGTTCACTGTGTTCACCTTGGGCAGAGCTCCCTGATAGGAGAGCTGAAGCCCAAGAAAATCTCTGTCTTATCACCAGCTATTTACAAAACCAGAAAACAGAAATCTCAGTGAGTAAATCCCAGAGTTAACATTTTTGAATATTAAAATGTACAGTGTGCAACAAGTGTACAAGACAAACAAAGAAACAGCAAATGATGGTTCATCCAAAGGAAGAGGATAAAAATACAGGAAATATCAAGGAAGAATGTGGACATGCTTAACAAAAGCTTTAAAAAATGATCTTAAAATGCTCAAGAAGATGAAGGAAAGTACAGAAAAAGAACAAAAGGATATCAGGAAAACAATGAATGAAATATATGGCAGACTGATAAAGAGATAGAAATTGTAAAAAGGAGCCAAAAGAAAATTACTGAAGTTGAAGATCACAACATCTGAAATGAAAAATACCCAGGAGGGTTTCAAGAGCATATGGGAGCTGGCAGAAGAAAGAACTAGTGAACTTCAAGACAAGACATTTGAAAGGAGTCAGACCAAGGATCAGAAACAAAAGGAAATATTAAAAGCAAAAAAAACTTAAGACATCTACGAGACACCATCAAATGCACCAATATATACATATGGGAGTCCCCAAAGAGAAGAAAGAGAGAATGGTGCAGAAGGAGTAGTCAAAAAGATAATGATAGAGAACTTTCCAAATTTAGCAAAAGACATGATAATGTACATCCATGAAGCTCAGAGAATCCTAAGCAAGATAAACATGAAGAAAATTATACTACATTATATATTGTTACACTAACAGAAGCAAAAGGAAAGAGTTCTGAAAGCTATAAGAGAAAAGCAACATGTTACATACAAGTGAGCCCCAATTAAATTGAATGCCAATTTATCATGAGAAACCATGGGGGCAAGAAAGCAGTGGGTTGCAATAATTAAAGTGCTGAAGGAAAACAACTGCCAAACAAGAATCTCATTTTTGGCAAGAGTCTTTCAAAAATGAGGGGGAGATTAAGATGTTCTTAGATAAACAAAAGTTGAGGGAGTTCATCACCATTAGACTGGCCTGACAAGCAAAGCTAAAGGGATCTCTTCAGACTGAAAGGACACTGGACAGTGCTTCAAATTAGCATAAAGAAATAAAGACATTTGGTAAATGTAACCATTTGGGTAATTATGAATGCAAGTATTATTGTATAGTACCATTTCTACAGTGGCTAAAATGTAAATGCATAAAAACTAATGATAAATCTAGGTTTTTGGACATGCAAGATATAAGTGGTAACAAGTACAAAAAATGGTGAGGGGACAGAGAGGTATAGGAAAACATATGTGCATGTTAGTGAAGTTAAGTTTGTATCAAACAAAAGATGTTTATTATACATTTAGGATGCTAAACTTTAACTCCATAGTAACCACAAGGAAAAGAGATGAAAAATATATCCAGACAGAAGTGAGAAGACACTTAATTATGAAGGACAAAAGTGCCCACTATATACTGAATAAGGGGTCAATTCAATAGGAAGTTGTAACAATTATCAATATATATATATGTACCTAACAGCAGAACCCTAAAATAAATGAAGCAAATACTGACAGAGTCGAAGAGAAAAATTGATGGTTCTACTTAATAGTAGGAGACTTTAATATACCACTCTCAATAACAGAGAGATCATGTAGTTGAACAGAAATAAAGAAGGACAGGTCTTGAAAGACACACCAGATCTAAAAAAATATATAGAACACTTGACCCAACAAAAACAGAATATACATTCTACTTTAGTGTATATGGATCATTCTCCCAGGCCATGAGTTGAGTCACAAAATAAGACTCAATAAATTAAAAACATATCTTGAAATCATACAATTTATGTTCTCTGACCACAATGTAATAAGAGAAAATAACAGAGGGAGAAAGAGAAAATTCACAAATATGTAGAAATTAAACAACATACTTTTAGACAATCAATGAATTAAAAAGGAAATCAGAACCAAAATTAGGAAATATTTGAGGTGAATAAAAATGAAAGTACTACATAACAAAACATATGGAATACAGCAAAAAAAAAAAAAAAAAAAAAAAAAAAAAAAAAAAAAAAAAAAAAAAAAAAAAAAAAAAAAAAAAAAAAAAAAAAAAAAAAAAAAAAAAAAAAAAAAAAAAAAAAAAAAAAAAAAAAAAAAAAAAAAAAAAAAAAAAAAAAAAAAAAAAAAAAAAAAAAAAAAAAAAAAAAAAAAAAAAAAAAAAAAAAAAAAAAAA
>PVIY010047110.1:0-18082 GCA_004026745.1 Myrmecophaga tridactyla
TTTTCCAAAAGGTGAGTGAAGTTTGAATATTAGAAGAAAAAGGCATATTGGAGAGGTGACAATACCTGAGGGTAGGAAGTAAGGTTAAGAACAGAGGTAAGTACCCCAGGGACCCACTTGTGAAAATTTTACTTATGTGTTTCCCTCCTTGTATATGGGAAACCCCATAATATCATTTATTTTTAAGTTTCTTGTCTCTCATATTATGATTTATTTTATTTGAACTGTATGTCTTGTATAAACACAATATGTAATTTAAGGAAATATTTTGACTGGACTATCCAAACATCTTTAGTTCATAAACAAGATAAGATCTCTAACACAGTAATTTTATATTCTAATCCTAATATCCATCAAGATTATTTATGAAAACCTATAAAATTGGTTATCATTTTACTCTTAACAGAATTGCAATATGCCATCACATAAAAAATACTGTTTACTAAAGTAAATGTGGTATAATTTCCTTGCAGTGAATTAACCATATAAAGATGGCATTGTTGTATTGTAGACAGAATTGATTCCTATTCACTTTTATAATCACAGGATATTTTGTCATCCTCAAATATTGATGTAGAGATGCTAGGTCTCTTTATTTCCTGAAAATCTTCACCACTGCATTATCATTTGACTTATGAAAAAGGAGAAGGTTCATACAGATAAGAACCTATAATCTATTCGTTTTCCTTCCTATTTCTCTTTCAATTCACCCTTGAATTTCATAATTTTAGTCTGTTTCTGAAATGTAGAGATATAAACTCTGCATTAAAAGCAGACATTGATGAGGATACAATCCACCCAAGCTAATTTGCTATGGCATTTTTCATCGGTCTTGGAAGCTAATATCCATGCATCCATCATCATTTCCATGAAAATGCTTCTGATTACTAATCAATACTTTTTATTAATAAGTTAATACCTCTCCTAATGATTTTTACATTTTAATGTAAATGCAAATGCAAGATGTAATGCTAGACATAGCCTACTACATACTAAGTTTGCTTAAGTGAACTGGAAGATAGTAAAACTCCGCATACATTATTTCTTATGATTTTCTTATGGAAACCAATAATCTATTTGTTTAACTCCTTATTCCAGTTCTGAATGGCATGTTCCATTTGACTTATAAATGATTTTGACCAGCAAATAGATAAAATGTTTTCAGATGGGCCAGAAATCAAGGAATATGTTTCAATCACCATCATAACACCATTTGACACTATTGAGCAAACCTTCCTTATTGAAGTTCTCACTTCACTTTACTTGTTCTACTTTTCCTTTTAGCTCTCTGGCCACACCTCAGCAACAGCTGTGGATGCATATTCCTCCACCCACTGATGGACCATTAAAAGCTGGGATTCTTTGAGGCTCAGTTCTAATCTATATAATCTTTGCTCTCTCTTTCTATAGATCATGGCATAATGAGTGTTTCAACAACTATCTATCAATAATTTTCAAATTTATGATTCTTGTCCAAATCTTTCTTTGAATCTTGCCTCCCATCAATATTTCTACTTTGATATCTCAAAAATTCCTCCAATTTACACATCCCAAACTCTGCTTATAATAACTACCACTGCTTCTCACCCAAATCCTGGTCATTTCCTAGTGTTTCATATCCAAGGAAATGGCATCACCAAACTTCTAGCTGCACAAGTCAGAAACCTTGTTGCCTTCCTTTCTCTTAACTCTGATATAGTGATCCAAAGGCAATTATTTTTCTTCTTACCACCATAATTTCTTGAAATCTTACATCATTAATCTATCACAATATCCATTGTCCGAGTTGTCATGTTTGGAACATTAGCCTAATCAGTTTACCCTTACTCAATACCCTGTGGTTGCAATTCAGTTCTCTATACTATAATCACAAGAATCTTTTCAAAATGAGAAACTTAATATGTCACTCAACCTTGCCATCTACTACCTTACTGTCCAATATATGCAATTTAAAACCATTCAGTGATTCTCCTATTGCTTTTAAGTTAAATCCCATGTTTCCTAATAAGGACCACTGTTTGAATACATTGGTGCCTGCCCACCCCTCCTGGCTTCTCCATTCACCACTTTTATTCTCTGAACTTCAGTGTCACTGGTCTTCCTCCATTTCCTCAGCCTGCCATGTTTCCTCTGCTACAGTGCTCTGGACATGCATTGTCTCTCTCTGAAATGCCCTCCAACTCCATTCCTTATATTTGCCCTGTTAGTTATGATTCACTGGACCGCTTTGAGCCCAGTTGTTATGTCTAGAACTTTCCAGACCTTTAGACTAAGTCATATTTCCAAGTTACATACCTTTAAAAAAACCATGTTGCTTTATTTGACATTTACTTTAGTCTATATTCATAACTTTTCAGTCCTCCCACTTATTTTTCCTTCCTGATGTGAAGTCAACTCCAGGTGAACTTGTATTAGCACAGGTCTGATGTTAATCTTATTCTCACAGAGGCACATATGGCTAATTTCATAATTTTAGGAATGACACAGGTGTAAATATATAAAGACATATCATTCCTTGTTTTTATCCCTTAATACCCATTTTGGGGGGATCTATAGTTAGTATTTGGTGCTCTGTTTTGGTTTTACTTCTAGGTTTCTTTTGATTCATTCATCATATAGCAGATTTTGCCTTCTCTTTGTTGTCTTTATTGCAGTGAAGGGTTGATAAACACTTTAGGTTTATTTCAAAATATTTTGGTCTTTTTTAAATTTAATTGTTTCTTTACACAAACTTCTAAGGAAGGTAGGCATATATTATTAACACCATTTTACAGAAAAGGAAGATGAGATCCAATGAGATTCAGTGGCTGCCTATCATTCAGTAGTGGTCTGGGCAATAAACATGGTGTTCTATTTAGAAATACTGCACACTGCCCTGCAGGCTGAGTACTTGATGAAAATGGTATGCTCTAGAATTGTGTAGATTCCACTTTTCACAAGCAGCCATTGGCAGTGACCTAGTAATAAATACACAACTACAGCACTGATGCAATTTCTAGTTCAGAATCTTTTACACTACACCACCAGGCTTTTCAACCAATAACCAAACACACACGTATGCACTCATACATTTATACACACAATCAAAAAAACATCACCCTGCATTCATTGTCTTTACACCCTTCTAAATTAAATCAGTGCCAGCAATGGAGACATATTTTATAACCCATCTTTATGCTAAAAAATAAACAATCGTAATTTTTAAAAAAGGTATCAGAATGAAAATACACGGAAAAATATTTTAGTATTAATATTCACACAGCATACATTTTTATAGTTAAGCACCCATGCCTCTCTAATCTTTATATTACTGAAGTTTAACAAAATAAAGCTTTTCGATAATATTCTTAAGTTAAAATATTCCAAAAAATACCAGGCAATGGGTCCCTGTATTTCGAGTCTGAAGTTTAATCTATAATTTATTTTATAGTTTGTTTCAAGATATTCTAGATTATAATTTCTAAGAGAACTTAAACATGGATTCATGGATGCATAATATCTTTGTATATCACTACCAAGTGTTTGAATATGGAAACATGTATAAAATAACCTTTGAAAAACATAAATACAAGAAAAGAGAAATTGCAACTCAGACATATGCTTAATTGTTACAAATGGGTTTCTAATGTTTATCCAATAAAAAGGGAAATTAACAAATAACGCAGAAATAGGGGCATGTTTGTGAGGAATAAGATTCATTGTAAAACAACTTTAACAATCTCTACTATAAAATATTTGGAACAAGAGAAATTTAATGTGCTCCAAATTTACTTGGCACATGCTCCTCAAAATTAAAATGTAAATTGTTATTTTCAACCATTAAATAAGTAAATAATCTTTCTTAGAAACCTCTGTGAGAGATTCTAATAATGCTATTTTCTATACTGGCAAGAATATTTTTATGTTGGTATCTATATCAACAAAAGTATGAATCAACTCAAGTTATGAATTATAACTAACCACTGTTCCCAACCCTCACTGATCCACCACATTACCCAGGAATTGTAGTAACTTCTAGCGGTACCTTAGGGTCCATGCCCTTTGGTGATTTTCTTAACCTTTGACAAGTCATCTTTCACAGTGGCAGCTATGCCATCTTTGAAGAAGGCTGAGTCTTATTGGAGGGTAGGAGTATGGAAGCAGCTCTCCTGCTGTTTGGTCCATACATTGTGCTTTCTTTGAACCTGCTATTTTTGGACCTGTTATACACCCCAGAAAAGCCATTTTCTCTTAATCCTAATCTAAGTTTGTGAGGGCAATCTAGTTTTTAATCCTGATCCAGTTATTGTAGGATGGGATCTATTGAGTAAGATTTCCATGGACATGTGATGCACCCAATTGTGGGTATAACCATCTGATTAGTTATTTCCATGGAGGTGTGACCTCTCATTCAAGGTAGGTCTTGATTAGTTTAGTTGGACCCTTAAAAGAATGGACACAGAAAGCAGACATAGACATTTGGAGATACAGAGGAAAATGCCAGAAAGACCCACAGGATCTGTGAGAGCCTTTTGAAACCGGCAGCTGGGAAAGAAGCCTAGCAGATGTTGTCATATGCCTTCCCAAGAGGTGCTAAGCAAGCCAGAACACAGTGTTTTGTCCCAGAAAACCTAAGTGAGGGCCCACAAAGGTACTTAGACAGTAAACTACTAGAATCAGAAACACAAGCAACAAACAAGGAGCAAGGAGCCCAGACACCAGCCATGTGCCTTCCCAGCTGTTCAGGTTTGTTAAAGCTGCTGGAAGGCAATATACCAGAAGTGGACTGCCTTTTAGAAAGGAAATTTATTAAGTTACAAGTTTACAATTCTAAGGCCATAGAAATGTCCTAACTAAGGCAAGCAGAGAAAGATACCTTGACTCTGAAAAAAGAACGGATGGCATCTGGGTTTCTTGTCACATGGGAAGGCACATGGCTGACCTCTGCTGGTCCTTTCTTAGCTTCTCTGAGGTAAACACTGGATTTCTTCTATTAGCTTCCCTTGGCTCTCTCCCTATGTTCTAGCTTTCTAGCACTGTGGTTCCTTGTTAGCATCCCTTGGGAAGTCACATGGTGATGTCTACTGGGCTCTGCATATTCAAATATCTGAGTCTAGACTTCGCTGTCAGCATTCCAAGCATTTTCAGATGCCTGTGTCTATGCTGACTATGAACTGTCTCTCTCTCTGTGAGTTCTTTTAAAGACCCTGGTAAATGAATTAAGAACTACCTTGAGTGAGGAGAGTCACTTCTCTAATCAAAAGATCACACCCACAGTTGGGTAGGTCAAATCTCCATGGAAGCAACCTAATCAACAGGTTCCACCCTACAGTGTTGAATCTGGATTTGTCCAGGGGGTGCAAGGGTAGTTCAGTGGTAGAATTCTTGCCTGCCATACAGAAGACCCAGGTTCAATTCCCAGTCCATGCACTTCCCAAAAAACAAACAAACAAGCAAAAATTAAATAAATGGTGCTGCAATTACAGGATATGTACATGGAAAAATAATGAAATGTGTCCCCACCGTAGAGCACATACACACAAAAAAGAAAATGACTTGTCTGGGATACATAACAGCTTCAAACCAGCATACCAGCTGACAGAAAAATCCCAGATGCTGTTCAGCCTTTCTTCCAAGTTGAGGCGTCTTTCTCTGGATGCTTTAGTGTGGACATTTTTAAGGCCTTAGAACTGTAAATTTGTAACTTAATAAATCCTCTTTATGAAAGCCATTCCATTTCTGGAATATTGCATTCCTGCAGCAATAGCAAACTATTAGAGATTTTTTTAAACTCATTTTAATAATTAATCATGTCCTACTAATTAACAATTCTTTACATTAAATTTCCCCTATAACAGTTATGAATCTTGACTGGATCCAGACTTATACCCAATCCATCTTGAAATGATGTAATGTGCTTTACAAATAGAAGCAAAGCTCTTAAATAGAATGCATCAGCATATCAAAAGATTTAGTGAACTTAACTAAGGCTTTTCCTCAGAACACATTTAAAAATCATTTAATTATCTATGTTAACATAGCTAAAAAAGAATTACAAAATTTCAAAAGATACAAAACAAATCATTTGGAAAATTATTGTGTAAACTCAGTAATCCATAAATAGAAAATGTCTATAATCAATCAGATTATCTGTCAGAAAGCTATAACAGATGTTACAGCAAAGTGTGATAGTAGAAACATACCTGATGAAGTAAGAAATAAAACAAGGATGGCCATTTTTGCCTAACTATTCAACATCATAAATGAACCCCTACTTAATGCCATATGAAAGAGAAAAACAAAATAAATGAGAGGCATATTGCTGGAAGAAAAGACTTTTAAGTCTATATATAGGTTATATGATTGCCTACATTGAAATTCCAAGATAATTAAGTCATATAGTATACAGACTTCTAACAGTCTAATAATAAGATCAAATAGAAAATCTACACAACTTAATTAATTTCTCTCTGAACCAGCAAAAACCAATTGGAACATACAAAAAAAGAAATCTAACAATAATTGAGCAAACCCTCTACAAAGGCATTTAATACAGTTGCATTTAAATGTGCCAAAGAAAACCTGAATATGTGGAGAAACCTATTATGTTTCTGGACAAAAACAATAAATACCATAAAGACATTAAGTCTCCACAAAAGAATATAGAATCTAATAGAATACTAATAAAAAATGTAACACATTTTTTAAAAAATTACGGGTTGAAGGTCTGATTCTAAAGTCCTAAATGAAAGAGGCACAAGAATAGCCAAAACATTAATTAAAAATAAAAAATGAAAAACACACTGCTCTAAAAGGTGTCCATAAAGAAAACTATATTTAAATTACCATCATTTATGCTAGAATGGATTATAATTAAATAGTCCAAAATACAGTATCTAAGAAAATACTCATATATATTTGTGAATTTAGTTCGTTATACAGGTTTCAAAATCTGCCACCTTGACTGGCTTTTGATAACAACTGCAAATCCTATGTAAATCAATTCAATTCAATTCTGAACCCCTCTACTTGAAATTAGACCTGATTCTGTAGGTAAGGTTAATGCTCCACATTTCATCCTCACTCAGACACCAGCTATGAGAGTGGGGGTTGCCAGGGCCACCCACATTTCTGACCAGCTATCATATATTTGTGGGTTCCCACTCCCTTATGTTTGATAATTTTCTGGAATGGCTCACAGAACTCACTATACTAATGTTTATAGTCTTGTTATAGTAAAAGGATACAAATAAGAAGAAGCCATTTTTAAAAATACACATAGTGGGAAGTATGGAAGGGTCTCAAACACAAGCTTCTATATCCTCTCCATGATTCATTGGATCCTCCTAGCACAGAGATGTAGTTTATCAGTTATGGAAACTGCCCTGAGCTCCAAGTGTCCTGAGTTCACCTTCCATGAGCATGATTTATGGAATAAGTGCCTAGGTTGTTGAACATAATCCCCAGTCCCCTATGCACATGGATGGTCTTTCTTCTGTGGCCAACTCTTCCCCTAAGACTACAGACATGGCTGACTCCACTCTGTCACCACCTTAGCATATGGACTATCAGTTGTGGTCCTGGGCTCACCTTGCATAACAGAAGGTGCTCTCATAATGGGAAATTCCAAAGATGCAGAGGTTCTCCACCCACGAACTGGGGACAAAGACCAGTTCAGTTTTTATTATGCTGCAATTATATTTAATAACAATTAATTTGAAAATTAGTGGCAAATAGTATTGCAAAAGTTCAGCTGGAAAGCAAAATGCAAGAGATGAAAGAAAAGAAGAGGGGACAAATTATCTCCAAAAACTACTTATAAAGACATAAGTTCCAGGTAAAGTTAGCAAAGAATGTCATACATACATGTGTTAGTTTGCAAGCTGCAAGAACGTGATATACCAGAACTGGAATGGCTTTTAAAAAGGGATAATTTAATAAATTACAAGTTTACAGTTCTAAGGAAATGAAAGTGTCCAAATTAAGGCATCAACAACAGGTTACCTTCACTCAAGAAAGGCTGATGGGTCTGGAATAGCTCTGTCAACTGGAAAGTCACATGGCTGACATCTGTTTGTCCCTTGCTCCTGGGCTCCATTGCTCTCAGCCTCTGTTCCTGTGTGGGTTCCTCACTTTGCTTCTCTGGAGCTGGCTTTCATCTCTTGGCTCTCCTTGGCTGTCTCCAAGTTCTGGCTTGCTTAGCATCTTAGGGTGATGTTTGCTGGGCTCCAAGCATCTCCAAACATCTGTGTCTCTGTTCTCTGAAGAAACTGTTCCTCTAGTGTCTACATCTGGTCTCTTTGTTGGCTCTGAGGCATCTGTCATTTCTGGCTCTCTCCCAAATGTTTCCTCTTTTAAAGGATTCCAGTAAAATAATCAAGACCCACCTGGAATGGGTGGAGTCACATCTCCTTCTAATCAAAGGACACACCTACAATTGGGTGTGTCACATCTCAATGCAGACAATCCAATCAGAAGCTTCTGCCCTACTGTGTTGAATAAGAATTAAAAGAAATTGCTGCCTCCACAAGATTGAATCAGGATTAACACATGGCTTTTCTGTGGTACATATTTTCCAACTGGCACAATACACAAAAGTGTTGTTAAGTTGTTTTACTTAACAACACTTTTGTGTATTGTGCCAGTTGGAAAATATGTAAACAACTTAACAACACCGGCATTGGGCATTGCCAAGAAGGACCCCTTTCTAGAAAGAATTTTCCAAAAGATGAAGACAGTTGACCTGCAAAGGCTTTCTGAGATAATGGAATAACATAATGCACCAAACAGAATTGCTGATTAGCAATATCTGGTGATAAACTAGCTTTGGTCCAGTAGAGATACTTTATAAGAATGGACAAATATACTAATCAAGTATCTGCTTCCGACTCTCTAAGAATCCCTCCTATGTAAATTGGAAACATAATGCCAACTAATCAGAAAATTCCCTTGCCTGTATTTGCTCAAAATAAGCTTCCCCCTTCCTCTCCCTTTGCAAAGCTCTTTACCACTTTCAGTATAATACAGCCAGATTTTGAAGTGTGATTCACTTCAACAAAGTGAATCCTTTGTTGCCCAAATAAACATTAATGAAGTTTTTTAAATACCTCAGTTTATCTTTAAATACCTCAGTTTATCTTTGACAAAATCTGGTGACAGAGGTGGGGTTCAAAGGAGACTCCCTGTGCCTCCCAAAATCAATGAATAACAAGGCAAATAAACCTGCCGAGCCATTTTGTGCTCACAGATTTCTTGCTGAACACAGAGGTCCTGGGTATGTCCCTCTTGGGTCCAAATTTTCTGAATTTTATTTGGGCACCTTAAAATTGGGCTGGCTTCAGATGAGAGCTCAGGTAAGAACCCACCCTTTAGAAGCAACCATTTGGTAGGGACAGTGAGTAATTTGGGGTGCATAGGAACCAGCATTACCTACATTAGCTTATACACATGTTGGTCTGAACCTCAGATTATAAATCCTGGAAAGCAAAAGCTGACTGAACAGACCTGGAAAAGGACCTACAGGATTCCTCTTTCCACAATAAATCTAAGGGTCAATAGGTCTGAGAAAAAGGTCATGGTTTGTATAAGATCACACATTAGAATGAAGAAATTCTTAAGTTTCCTCCACAAAATTTGATGAGAAAGCTTTCACCCTTATATTAAGCAATTAACTTCAATTTTTTCCATCTGTCAAGAACAAATTCTGATAAAAATATAAGTGTAGAGATAGGAAAGAAAGCCAATACTTTTATATAAACTAGAAAGTTTTGTATTTCTATGTTTTCTATGTTTCTGTGTTTTTATGTCTACTTATGGCTGAAATTATCCTACTGAAGGTGTAAGCTCTCTATTTTTGTCTATATATCGAATGTATGCTATTTTCCTATCTCTGGATGCTAATATCAAATTACCATATAAAACTCCTGAAAAGAGCTCTATTTAAATTGGCTTAAAAATAAAAAAGTGCTTATATATAAATTAAATGCTTCTACAAATCCCCAAAATTAGGGGAGCCAAATAATATTTCCAATGGAAAAAAGAGTCTCTGTAGAATTAAACCCAAATGTTTAAAAAGTTCAAATTCACATAAGTTAGGTAAAACTCTGGCAAACAGGAAAAGTTTAACATTGTTAACTAAATAAAAAGATCCATGTCTTCTGAGTTATCAATATGAAGTGAAATGCAAGCATAAAATTTATTCTATGTGGGTATGTTTTTCATAAATATATACAGGCTTTGTGGTGAAATAAGTTAGCATTTTATCTACCAGATGTTTAAAATGATGAAAAATGAAAATTTGTGTTCAACCAAATTGAATTATTTTCCTGATAAACTTTATTTCAAGAATAATGGTGCTTGTTGGATGTCAGATTGATGGCAGTTTTCAAGATCTTTTTGGTAACTTAAATGTGTAAGCTATAAAGGGTGTGTTTTGTTAAGGATAAGGATACTAGTTTTATAGAGTAAAATGATGAGTAGCTGCAGAATGAGAAAAAGAAATGTGTAGAACAAAATTTAAATGGATATATAAAGTTCTAGAAAGTTTGAGGAAAACAAATTTTGTTGTGGTTAAGGTTGGCTAAAATTTGATGGGTGTGGTAGTTAAGTTCAGATGTTAATTTGGCTAAGTGATGGCACCTAGTTTTGTTGCCATGGACTTGAATCATTAGCATGTGAAATTAATCTATAGCTGATTACATCTGCAGTTGGCTAAGGGGAGAGACTTTTGCAATCATGATGTTTAATTTAATTAGTTGGAAGCTTAAAAGAGAGAGATCAGAAGACAGTTCAATGCAGCACAGTCCAAGCAGTTTGGCATACCTCATCTCAGCACTCACAGCTCAACCCAGTCGTTGGGAGATGCAAAAAGGAATCACCCTGGGAAATCTGTTGGAACCTGAAGCCAGGAGAGAAACATGTAAAAAGAGAACCTCAGATGAAAGTTAGCTGTCTATCCTCTGAAGAACCATAAGTTTTTACTAAATAAATCCCTTCATTAAAAGCCATTGCATTTCTGCTGTGTTGCCAATAGCTTTACAAGATTGTTTCATTTTGTTGGTAGGGGCAGGCACTGGAAATTGAACCCGGGTCTCCATCATGGCATGGCAACTCTGCCTGCTGAGCTGCTATGGTCCACCTGGTTTATAAGGTTTTTAAGAGTTTTTTTTATCAGGCAGTATCTTCATGAAAAACTAAAGTTTGGTTTTCTCTCAGTTAAAATAACAAAATTTCCTTGGATTATTCATCAGTTCTTAGTAAGATGTTGTAAATGTTTTTCTTAGCCATGTCAGTAATCTGCCTTGAAGGCCAAAGGTCTGTATAATATAAGAATGCTTTCCCATGCTTTATATTGACCTTATCATACTTTGTTGTTTGAGAACAAGTCTTCTCACTTTTAAAACAATTTTTATTGTTTTTCCGAATCATACTACCTCTCCTCTTTACTTTTAAAATATTTTATTGTCATTTTGATTAAATAGGAAACAAATATTGTTTTACATTGACACTTGAACTTATTTATCAAAATATTAAAACCTGACTTTTGACATTTTCCCTCCCCAAATAAAACCTTAAATGACATCTTCTTGCTATCAAACTTTTTGGGGTATTTTCCAGAGGGCCACAGAAAAATCAGAAAAGATTTGTCTTTATATCTTGTAAAAAGAGAGGCTTATTTGGTGTGTTATGAGTGGCATGAGAAATGTTGTCTAATTAAAGGATTTTCTAACCTTCTGTTGGTTAAATTTGTATTGGTAAAACATTATAAATATTTCAGAAATTATATAAAGTTCCTCAAGACTTGTCAATGTCCTCACTGTCTATGAGATGTCCTAGTACTAATCTGCCTAAAAGAAGGCAACAGTATGGTATTATTGGTCATGATTTCAGTTATTTTAAAATGTTTAATGGACCTGGTTCTAGATTGTAAGCTGTGAAAAGACAATTTACCAGAACTGGGATGGGTTTTAAAAAGGGGAATTTAATAAGTTACAAGTTTGCAGTTCTAAGGAAATGAAAGTGCCCAAATTAAGGCACCAGTAAGGGGCTTCCTTCACTCAAGAAAGACCAATGGCTCAGGAATATCTCCATCTTCTGGGTAGTTGCATGGCTGGCATTTGATGGTCCCTTGAGCCTGGGCTCCATTGCTCTCAAAGTGTGGGGGTTCCTCACCTTGCTTCTCCAGGGCTGTCTTCCATCTGTTGGCTTTCCTTGGCTCTCTCCAGGTTCTGAGTCACTTAATATTTTATGGCCACATGTGCTGGGCTCCAAGCATTTCCAAACATCTGTGTCTCTGTTCTCTGCCTATCAGCTTTGCTCTGAAGTTCTGTTGGCTCTCTGTTGTTTCTATCATTTCTGTCATTTTGACTCTCTCCCAAATGTTTCCTCTTTTAAAGGAGTTCAGTAAACTAATCAAGACACCCCTGGAATGGGTGAAGTCATATCTTCACCTAATCCAAGATCACAACCACAATTGGTTGTGCCACATCTCCATGGAGATAATCTAATCAGAAGATTCTGTGTGCAAGATTGAATCAAGATTAAAAGAAGTGGTTGCTCCCATAAGATTGGGTCAGACAAAAACATGGTTTTTCTAGGGTACATAATACTTTCAAACCCTTACAAGCCCCATTGAAACTTTCACTTTTGTAAAACAATATTAACCATGGCCATCTTAAGACATTTTGTCATCTACAGATAGTTTTTATTCTGCAGCTTTCCTGTAAAAAAACACAGGCTAGAGTAATTTGTTTTCAACTAATAGGAATGTTTCAGAAGCACAAGGAGAGGACCATGCAAAGTATTCTGGGGCACAGGCTTCTAATGACATTGCTTAAATCAATTTGGGTCCATAGCACTGAACTGGGTTAAGATTCCACAATTCTAGTGGAAAAGCTGATAAGGTTATGGGACTGTCCATAAGATCCAGGGAACAAGGATTAATTACCTAAGACTTAATGAACTGATAAAGAATGATATGAAGTTTAGATGGTTGGTAATGCTTTAATGTTCTATTTTCTTGATACAAGGTATCTCTTACTCTTTTTCCTTAAGTTATCTGTAATTTAGAAAAAAAAATTCCTACCTGTCTGTTGCCTCTAGAATTTGTAAGCTCTTATTGAATATTCATATTTTAATTATTTCATAGATTCAATGAAAATCTACCCTTCTTGTTAATAGGACATAATTGGAAATGCTGGTTGTATAACTTGAGTAACAAGAATTCACTTGAATACATGTTTGAGAATCATGTTCATTTAGTCAAAAATGACCAGAAACTTTTAGTAACCTGAGATTGACTTTATGGAGGCAATGCTTATAAAATTCTCTTGGAAAAAGCAGTCTGATACCTGGCTACAGACTTATAGGTCAATAATGAAGGTCACTTTCTGGAAGGCATAGAAAATATATGATATTTTGGGGATCCTGAGGAAGAGGAATTCACACAAATTTTTTTTTTAATTTGCATATGGGCAGGAGGCACCAGGGATCGAACTCCAGATCTCCAGCACGGCAGGTTGGAGCTCTGCCTGCTGAGCCACGGCAGCCGCCCGAATTCACACAAATTTATACCACAGGGGATATCTGGTGTTGAGTTCTTGGCTTGTCTTCCTCACCTCAAGAGGCTTCTAAAAGTTGAACCTTGAGCTTCCTTATGAAAACACAGCAAAATCAACTTAAAAAATCTATATGGTAAATCACCATTCCATCTCTACCTATGTAAATGTTGCACCTGTGTAAATAATCAGGCCAAATCTAATGAAACCAGTCTTATATTATGACCAAGAATAAGCCTTCTTGGGGATTTTTTTTTATCAAAAAGAGGGTGACTGTGGAGAGAAATTTTGTGTTTCAATAGTAAATTATAGCACATCCTGCTCCTATTCACTGTCTGACCTACCTTGCATCACCTTTGTAAACTGCACATGACTACATGACTTTGTTACCTGTGAACTGGATTTGATCCAGTGATCTTGCGTATGTCATTTACTTTAAGTACTTGTCACATAGCTAACTTATGTACCTCAGTTCTCAAACTGACAAAAGAGGGATAATACATACAATCCTTTGATCTACCATAATTCAGTGTTCTACTCTTTCATGTGGCCCACCCTCCCTTCCCTTGGAACATATAACCCGGGAGCAAGGTATTATAAATATATGTAAGGCACCCAACAATGCTATTCCATTGTTGACAACCTAGCATAAGTGATCTTACAAAGCAGATGGGCTCTAGACACCCTGGCTGCCCATGAACAATGTTGCCTAAATGTTAATTAATAGGTCTGGTACAGTGACAAATTATCTCAAAATTTTTAAGTCCAAGTTTAGATGTTTCATGGTATCAGTCAGGCTCAAACATTTCAATAAACAGACTGATTTCCTAACCTAGGAATATGAGGACATCTAGCATGCTTTGGATTTATGCTTTTAATTATGATTATCTGCTATTATGATTTTATTTATCATTGAATAAGCCATGTTTCAAAATTATGTTCAAATTTTTGTCACCCTTAAGACTAGATGGTTACTCTTAAGATAGCTAATTGAAAGGAAAATGAGATAGAAATGGGATTGTCTCTAGTGGACTGAGGCTAAAAATAAAAATAAAAATAATAGACATCCTAATTCAGAGAGAGATCCAAAACTATAATCCCCTCAATTGTGTAACTCTACTCCAAGGGTCTTAAATGTAATTGGTCATCCTTGAATCTCACTGCAACCAAGAAATAATTTTTTAGAAAGGAACAAAATGACTGACCAAGCCTACCTGACTGCTTGACAAGAAAAGAAATAAATGATGGCAACTGGAGTGCTTTGATCAAATTTGGTCAATGAAATCATTGGACAAATGACCAAAAGGGTGAACTGTTAATTAAAAGAAAGTGGCTACCTGCTTTAGACATTGCTGAGAAGGACCCCTCTTAGAAGAAAGGATTTTCCAGGTCAAAACAGTTGACTTGCAGGGGCTTTCTGAGCAAATGAAATAACGGAATGCACCAAATAGAACTGGAGATAAGCAGCACCTAGTGATAAACTAATTTTGGTTCAGTAGAATTAGTTTATCACAAGCTTACCATACTAATCAATTTATATCTGCTTTCCACTCTGTAAGATTCCCCATATGTAAGACGGAAATTTAATGTCAGCCAATCGGAACATTTCCTGCTTGCTTCTGTGTTTGCACTATATAAGCTCCTTCCCACTTTCAGTTTGGTGCTGCCTGATTCATAAATTGTTTGTTGCCCAAATAAACTTTAATGAAATTTTGAAAAGGCTTAGTTTGTCTTTGACAGTGTCATAAGAAATCTAACTCCATTTTTCAATGTTTAACTGTTGACAGCTTTTCAACTTCACTCTTCCCTTGTCCATGTCCCACCTCTGTGCAAGCTAATAACAAAGCCTGGTGGCTCCCTCCTTTGGCATCAATGGAATGTTCATATCACCTCAGCCTCACCTCCTAACAACAATAACAATTTCAAGCCAGTGTCTTTTCCTCTCTCCCTCAAACCATTTTTGAACTGCTTTGGGAGCCACCCTGATATTCTCAGAGAGCTTCATTATGTGAATAATAAACTTTGTCATAACCTTGTGTTGCATGTGTGAAGTCATTGTTGTGTTTTAATCCTAATACAATTTTGTAAAGGCAGCCATTTCTTCTAATCCCTATTTAGTACTGTATGCTAGAGACTTTAATTAGATTCTCTCCCTGGTGATGTGTCTCAATCAAGAGGGGTTGTTAAACCAGATTAGGTGGAGACGTGTCTCCACCCATTTGGGTGGGTCTTGATTAGTTTACTGGAATCCTATAAAAGAGGAAACATTTTGGAGAAAGCAGATTTGGAGAGAGCAGAGAACGACAGAACCATGAGAAAGCCACAACAGAGAATGCCACAGAACCACCTGAAGTAGAGAGTCCACCAGCCAGCAACTTTTGGAGATGAAGAAGAAAAATGCCTCCGGGGAAGCTATAGAGGAAGCTAGCAGATGACCCTTTGTTTGCCATGTGCCCTCCGAGCTGAGAGAGAAACCTTGACCGTGTTTGCCATGTGCCTTTCCACTTGAGAGAAGAACCCTGAACTTCATCAGTCTTCTTAAATCAAGGTGTCCTTCCTTGGATGTCTTAGATTGGACATTTCTATAGACTTGCTTTAATTGGGGCATATCATGGCCTAAAAACTGTTAACTTGCAACTTATTAAATCCCCCTTTATAAAAGCCTTCTTTCTGTTTCTGGTGTATTGCATTCTGGTAGCTAGCAAAATAGAACATCTTGAATCCCCCAAATATTGTAAATGTTGACTACAGTTAGAATGTAAACAAATTGAGATAAAAGTGATAACCAGACATCCAAGTGAGGTTAAGATATAGAATTGTTTGATGCCTGCCAGAGAGACACCACCTCAATTAGGACATTAACAACCAGACCTCTGAGACAAAAACCCAGGGCAGACACCACTCTGGTGGACTTCAGAGGCAGGACAGCACCCAGCCGATCTGACTCCTGGCTCTAAAGCTTGTGCTGTGCTGCCAGGTTTGCAACCACCCTCGCCATCACACCACAGCTGGTGTCCACCACTGACTTCTTCAAATCCTCCACTGATTCCATATCAGACAGGATCCTGAGGCTTCTGGGCAAAGCTAACTGTCCACCTGTGCCAACTCTCGGGCCAATGGACTTCAGAGACTCTGATATCCCTCACCCTGAAATTGTGTTATGTGCCCTTGACCTTATTTTCTATTGGTTGCTTTGGCATTTTGTAATTAAGCAAGCAAAAAGATTGCATTGAGCATCCAAACAATTGTCAAGCCAAATCTATTTTCTATTTATGATCATTTCTTGATCATGACAATTTTATGACAACTACATGATAATCATGAGTCCCAATATTTTATTTGGCTATAATAAAAAGCAAAATCTTAATATTAAACCCCTGTTTGCTGATCTGGGACCTTGTAGCTGATCTGACACAGCTGTGAACCTCAACCTCTGATCTTTCTCTTTCAAAACCAAATTTTTTTCTCAAAATTCATCCCATAAACTTCTTTCCCTATAGCATTGTTTTAAACTGTTCCTTTCTCATAAAATTGGAGCTCTGTTATGGGAAATCCAGCTACATTCACATTGATGGCTCCTAATTCTATCATTTTCCCCTTCACCATATAAATCTCCCAAGAATTATGACCTAAGCAGAGCATTCTCACCTAATTTGAGGGAAATGGGAGCTGTTGCTAAGGGAGTTTATCTCTTGCTGTCATCCTCTGTTTTGGTTAATAAATGTTTTTTTGAGGTCAGAATAGCTGTAAATTTTGTTCTAGTTGGTGAGAATACTATAGAAAAGAAAAACATACAAACAAAAATAATGATAAACATCAAAAAATAGAGTTCCTATGCAGTTGGAATTTTAACTCTGGTGGGATAATTAAACATAAGCAAATAAACCAATGGATGAAAAAATACTTTTGTATAATAAATATTATCTAAAAAATAGCGGAATGGATTGAGAAAGATATTGGTATTAGTGTGATTAAGGGAGTCAGAATAGGTCTCTAAGAACAAATGATATTTGAGCAAAGACCCAAAAAAGGTGAAAAGGTGAGTGTTCTAGTTTGCAAGCTGCCAGAATGCAATATACCAGAAATGGAATGGCTTTTAAAAAGGGGAATTTAATAAGTTGCAAGTTTACAGTTCTAAGGCCAAGATAATGTCCCAATTACAAGTCTATAGAAATGTCCAATCAAAGGTATCCAGGGAAAGATACCTTGGTTGAAGAAGGCCAGTGAAGTTCAGGGTTTCTCTCTCATCTGAGAAGTCACATGGTGAACACAGTCACAGTTTCTCTCTTGGCTGGAAGGGCACATGGTGAGTAAGGCTTCATCTGCTAGCTTTCTCTCCTGGCTTCCTGTTTCATGAACCTCCCTGGGAGGCGTTTTCCTTCTTCATCTCCAAAGGTTGCTTGCTTGTGGGCTCTTGTGGCTATGTCATTCTTCTCTGGCTCTCTCTGAATTGCTCTCATTCTCCAAAATGTTTCCTCTTTTATAGGACTCCAGAAACTTCTCAAGACCCACCCAAATGGGTGGAGACATGTCATCTAATCCAGCTT
>PVIY010047111.1:0-18085 GCA_004026745.1 Myrmecophaga tridactyla
AGCTCCCGCACCCCGAGCTGTGACGACCGGAACTGCCTGCAGACCGGGGCTCAAAGACGCCTTGCTTAGGGACGGCTGGTTCCGATGTGAGCGCGTGGTCTGCCTGCACGCTCCCGCCTCAGACCTCCTAAGGGTCAGGCCTGGCACGTCCAGCTCTGTGACCCTGCCTTCCTCCCCGGGCCTCAGTTTCCCTACCGGCCCTTCGCGGGAACTCGACCGGGCCTCGCATCAACGCGCAGCCGAGCGGCCGGGGCTGGAGCCGAGGGCCGTGGCGCTCACCTGTTCAGGAAGATGCTGCTGACATCGTCGTGCGTGATGGGGGGCTTCTTGGAGCTGGCGGCCATGCGCAGCGGGCGCAGGAAGTTGTTGACAAGGATGTGCAGCTGCTGGACGTACTCGGCCTCGGCCTCCAGCATGCTGAACACCACCTGGTTCCTCTTGCGCATGCTGTCGGCGTGCGGCGAGCGGATGTAGTCCTGGATGATGGTTTTCCACTTGCGCCGGCACAGCCAGCCCCGCAGGAAGCTCTGCACCTGGGCGCCGGGACCGCGGGGGCGGGGGAGGAGATGGGGGCGGGGCGGAGGCGAGGAAGGGGGCGGGGAGGGGCGGGGCGGGGGCGGAGTCTCCTGTTAGACGCGCTGGGCTGGTCCCCGCGGGCAGGGACCACTGTCACCTCCCCTCCTCGCTGGGTGAGCAGAGGAGAGCTCAGACCTAGACCAGGCCTGGCTCCGCTCCCGGCATGTTGCAGGGCGAGCCATGCGGTTCCCTGCGAGCCGACTTTCCACTCTGTAAAATGGGGCCGTGGGCTCCGTGGACACATCGCGCCAACCTTTCCTGAGAGCCCGTTAGAGCTGCCGGTTCTCGGGCCCCACCCCAGCCCGGCTGGGTCAGACTCTGCCTTTTAACGGATCCCTGGCTGCGGCTTTGGAAGCATATGCGGAGGGGATTAAAATGTGGCTCCAAGTCTCCATAACGGGAGGTGGCTTGGGGCTAGAGGGTTGCCAGGCTGCGCCAGGCACAGTTCACACATTGTCTTGTCTAATGACTGGTCTGAAAGCCCAGAAGTTTCCAATTGAGGCTCGTCTGGAGAGAGGGCAATTACCAAATGGAACAGAAGGTGGAAAATGAGTTAGTCCCATGCTTGAGCCTCCTCAGCAGCTTCTGAGCACCAGCGCCTGCCCAGACCCTCTCCTGCCTCAGTGGGAAAATGAACACAAACACTTCATTCAGTTGTCTTGGAGTCAGGCCTCTTGGAGTGACCTCATTTTGCAGCAACTTGGGGAAGGGCTTTCATTCTCCCTCTCTCATGTACCTCATTTTATAAGATGTACACGCTTCAGTTATGGGGCCACCTAGCTCCCTGCCATCTGACTGCTGAGGGGTGTGCCAGCAGAGCCCACACGGGGACGTGGGCAGTGGGAACTGAACGGAGCTGGGATGGGGCAAGGATCGCGTGCTGACAGGCTGGCCGAGGACCGATCACAGTACTGTCCCCTGAAAGGGGCGCTGCCACATACAGCAGATGCAGATCAGGGGCCTCACCTGGGACAAGCAGTTATCTTTGAAATTTGAAAGGCTTTCTCAAAGAGGAAGGCCCTTGCTCTGAGGCTCTTGTAGGGTGAAAACAAGTGATTGGAGGTGGATTTCAGAGGGTCTTTAACAAAATGTTCCAACCAGATTAGCTGCTAAAATTGGAGGGGTGAGCATCCAGTGGGCCAAAACAAAGAAGGAAACCCTGCGTGTCCCTGCCTGGGTGGGACTTCGTTTAGACCTGGTTGACAAATTCAAATGCCTGCAGAGGCTGGACAGGCCCAATAAATGTGCAAAGTTGAATGGGTGGGGACATAATGAAGGGGACAGCTGCTCCTGACAGTGGCTGACTTTCCTCATGGGTGGGAGGTAGCCTGGGGTTGCTGGATCTTCTTTTTTTCCAAGAGGCGGACAGCCCAGTGACTGAAGATATGGACTCTGGAGCGAAGCAGCCAGGGTTTGATGTGACTCTGCAAATACTTAGCTGTGTGACACTGGACAAGTCATCTTGCCTCTCTGTGCCTCAGCTCCCCTATAGGTGAAATGGAGCTCATAAAACCTCAGAGGGTTTTTAAGTGAGGTTCCAATTAATCTACTCAAGCTCCTAGAATGGCTGGCCCATGGAAAGTGCTTAATGAATGTCATCACATTTGCAAGAAACCTGAAATCCAGATTTTTATGTGAAATGTTTGGATTTTAAAGCACTGGCAACATTAAAAAGCAAAAGAGCACGGTGGGCTAAAACTCCCAAACCCATCGGAGGCAGAATTTGGCTCACGGGACAGCAGTTTGCAGTTTCTGGTCTGGATGGCTTTGGGGTCCCTTTACGCTCTCAATGAGAAGGACTCTCTGGTTTTACTTGTTTGTCTTGGGGTGAGTCGGGCTCCAGTCCCAAACCTGGCAAAGCTGTAAACACACAGCATGCTCTTTCCCTCTGCCAACCCTGCCATGGGTTAGCCCCTGCTGCTGGTCAGAACCCTGGCCATGGGGTAGATCCCCTGGTGCCTTCCGAGATGTATATCTGCTCTTTCTAGTCTCTGAAATAGGCAAGACCAGCCGGGCTGACTACAGGATTCCCATGCTGAGTCTGCTGGGGGCCCAAGAGGGCGGCTGTGAGAGGTGGTGGTGCCTGACGTGGAATGTGTGTGTGTGTGCAAGAGGGTGGTTGTAAGAGGTGGTGGTGCCTGATGTGGAACGTGTGTGTGTGTGCAAGAGGGTGGTTGTGAGAGGTGATGGTGCCTAACATGGAAGGTGTGTGTGTGCAAGTGAGGGACGGGGCAGAGGCGGCACCGGGGGTTTGGTGAGATGGAGAGGGAAACTCTCGGTGGAGAGTCTCAAGGCCTGGACTCTTGTCCCGGCTCCATCTACCACTTCTAGTGGAACCTTGATTGTCTTATCTGTAAAATGGGGCTGAATCATCCCACCTCATAGGACAAGCAGAAGAAACGCTGTTCGGGGACAGTGGGTTATTGGCTCTGGAGCCAAGGTGAGTAGGTACACCCCGTGGGGGTAGGACGGTGAGTGGATGGTGACCCCAGCATGTGCCGGGGGGCTCCCTAGAGGGGGCTACAGACCTTCTTAATCTTCTTGATGTCACTGTCTTCGTCACTGGAGGGCACCGTCTGGGTGGACTGGATGCGCTCGTTGTCCTTGAGCAGGGATGCGATCTGCAACAGAAACACTTGTCAGCTGGGAGGGCACCAGCCCCGCCGGCCTCCAGCATGCCCACCCGTGGTGAGACAGCACCCTGCCTCTTCTCCCCCCGGCCGGTGATGCCACACCCTGTGTCTCCAGCTCCGTCTCATTCAGATACGGGTGACCCTGCGTGCACAGGGGCCGGGCCAGTGCTGCTGCCTTGCTGAGCGACCCTGGTCGAGGCCCTTCCCCTCTCTGGGCTGCAGGCACCGCGTTCGGCAGCTGAGAGCGTTTGGCTGAAATCCGTGATTTTCCTCCTTTCTGTCGCCTCTTTTCCCCCCAAGCATTCATCCCTTTACTGGAACCCCAACATATGAATCAGATAAAGGCACGTGGCTCCAGGTGAAGTCAGGTGGGCTGGGCAGCCCCAAATCACTTTCCTGAACTACAGGGATCTTTGCAACACATCCTGGAAACTGCAAGCCTGGAAAAACTTGAGGCAGCCCTTGCAATGAACGTTTGAGAGGTCGACATTGCTGCAAGAACAAAATAAAGGGTGGTACCCTGAAGAGGGGGAGCCTCCAGCCACACTGTGGCTGGGGCCCCTGGGACTCCTCAGGTGGAGCCTCCCCCCACCCCCCCATCTGCAAGTCTTTGTTGGACCCCTTCACCTGGGCGCTCCCCAAGGAGCGTGGACTTCCCCATTAAAGTGCTGGGGTCACCCATCTACCTTTCCACTTCTGCTGTGACCCCTGTGGGTTTCACGCTCGTGTCCCCGTGCCTTAGCGTGGAGGCTGGCACTCAGTGCATACTTGGTGGATACACAAACAAGTGCATTAAAAAAAAAACATCAGAACTGCAGCAGCCACAGAAACCTCAACCAAAGGAAAACACTGCAGTCGTGGAGCCCCACGCGTCTAAAGATAGGCGCTTGGGGGATTCTACAAACACCGCCTCAAAGCTGGTGCGTCTCTCCCCGGCACACGTGGCTTTGTCCCCTCAAGGCCACTTGAACTGCAGATTGAATGGGCTCGCACAATTGAGCGAATCGAGCACTTTGAAAGCAAAGCGGAACAGTTCCCGGCTCTCCACTCCCCGGTTGCTAAAATTACCCCAGCCTAGGCTTGAAGAGTGGCTGAAAATATCTCCCTGAGAAATATTCAGCGTGGAGAAGGGCTTTTCTTTCTCTCTCTCTCTCTCTCCTCTCTCTCATCCTCTGGGGACATCTGCACACGGAAATAAAGGCTGATTCTTTGATCTGTAACTAAAGGGCAGGGTGGAGGGACACACACACACACACACACACACACACACACTCACTCACACTCAAGTGGAAAGCGCAGACAAGATGCCCAATCAAGTCCTCCCTCTGGGGCTGCTGGCTGATTCTCACCTCCACGCCAGGCTGCTTTCTTTACCAGGTTTGGAATTTGCACGTCACACCCTCTTTCTCTTTAGGGCGGCAGGGTGTGCGCAGGGGGAGGTGGAGGTGGCGAAGGAGTCTGTATTTAAAACTGATGGCACTCTTCTCAGAGAGAGGCATTCCAGGACACGGGCTCAGCAGGGACCACGGGAGAAAAGTAGATGCAATTAGGTCAGCCGCTTTGTTACATGCACAGGCCACACCGGCGGCCCTGGAGCCTTTATTTAAAGATCGGTCTGGGTGGGGACAAAGGTCCAGAGAGTTATATGCATGTGGGGGGTGGGGGGTGGGTGGCCCTGCCGAGGTCTTGCCCCGGGGTGGGGGTGCGTGATGAATTGCTCTGGACACTGGTTTGGCAGGTGGACTTCCAGGCTCTGCTCAGCTGACCCTAGTCACCGGGGCCACGGAGAGGTGGACCTTTGCCTCACCCCCCCCAACCCACAGGCTGGAGTCAGGCTGGCCTTTCAAACTCCCCGCCTGGCTCTGTGCCCAGGGTCTCAGCTGGTCCCTGCCCACCTGCCGCCTGCAGATCAGCTTTCCTTGATTGTCAGAGGCAAGTCCCGCTTTGCCACATCCTTTCTGGGCACCGCACAGTGGCTCCTGCCCCACCCTGCTTCCCTCTCCAAGATACTTTCTTTAATGCAGAACGCATTTACTAAGTGCGGTGATTGACAGTGGAATTAATCCAGGGCTTTTTTTTTTTTTTTTCCATTTTGTTAACAGCCAAAGTTTTGTGAACAATCTCTGCATTTCTTGCTTTTCAAAAAGCTGCCGCACAACTCAGCGCTCTCTCCTGCCTTCTTTGGTTTCCTCTGGCCCCTTCCAGACCCAGCAGGTGCCATCCATGTCTCCCTTTGTGCCAGCAGCATTAGTTTGTCCTGAGGATGTGTCTGTGCTGGGCACTGGGGAGACAGGGCTGGGGATGGATAAGTCACATTCCTGCACTGAGCAACTTCCAGCCTAAGAAGGGCCAGGCAGCCACAGAGCTGGCCAGCTAGCCAAGACTAAGCAGGAACAGCACGCGCATGCACTGCCCATGGAAGTGGCAGGGCTTCCCAGAAGAGGTTTTGAAGTACAAATAGGAGTCCAACAGGTGGTCTATGGATAGGAGGGGATGATGTGAACAAAGGTACAGGGGTGTGATAGGGCAGTGTGTGTTAGGGTAGGAGGTGCAGGAGTATGGGGATGGCAGGAGGAGATGGGAAGCAGGGGCCAAAGCACAGGGGCCCTGGCGAGGGGAGGTGGGAAGGTGTTGTTTGGGACAGGTCGGGGTTGCCGTCTCCTGCTTCCCTCAGAGCAGTCCCCTGGTTTTTTATTTTGTATATTGGCATTCCATGTCGAAGCTTGTTTGCAAAATAGATTTCATGGTTAAATGTTTATTTTAAATCCTGAACCAAAGAACTTTGCAGACTCTTTCAGGGTCGATCTTCTCGGAGTCTGAGTGACTGCTTCCCAACCCATAAAATGTCCATTTCTAAACTTCTATCCTGCCCTTTAAGGCCTGCCTCAGCTTTCCGAATATACTTCCAATCATGAAAAGGAGGAAAATAGCTCTTACACCAATGGAATGGTGCTAAATCGAGCAGTCTAAGGGAGGGAAGAATTCTTCTCAGAGGCAGATGTGTCCTCAATGGAGTTTTTGGTTATGAAAGGTGGGCGCTGATAGGATTGTTTAGATGGGAAAGAAAAGACGATGACAGAGGTGGATTTCTTTGCATAATAAAACTGCTGGCACTGAGCATGATTTCCTGTTACCTAAGTAGAGAGATGCAAGGGGTGCAGGGTACAGGGCTGGGAGAGTGACAGGGAGGAGAAGCAGCAGTGGCTTCACGGGTTTGCAAACTGTGCATTTGCCCAGATCCCCATGCTTAGAGGGGCCCAATGCTTGGTTTAATGTTGCCGTCGTAAGGGACCCACATTCTCATTTTGCACCAGGCCCTGCAAATTATATAGCTGGGTCTGAAACGAGATGTAGACAGTGGTGTGCTAGTAAATGCTTACTGACCAGCACTCTGGAAGAAAAACAAACAAACAAAAGGACCACTCTGACTTGTAGCATTTGCCCATTTCCGTGGTGTAAAGACTCCTACCTCAAGCTACCAAAAGTTTAATAACCAGTTTGCAAGATTCTTGAAAATCTGACATTCGGCTCTTATAAGCTGGCGTGAGCTGGCTCCAGCACCTCCCTGGATGCAGGGTGAGGGGCCTGGTAGAGAAAGAGATTATACACAATAACAGTGAACAGCATGTGGGAATATGAGGCAAGCAGGCAGCAAGAAATCCTCGTGGCAGGAAAGGCAGGGCCATCTTCAGTTCATTTTAAAGCGATTTCGTGTTTTGTGGGAGCACATCCTTCCGTTGCATCCAGCCTTTAGGAGGGTCTGCTACACGCGACAGCCTGTGTCATGAGCTTGTGGAATGAGAGCTTGGCAGACACAAGGGCTTTTGCTCATATCTGGTTCTCTTCCTTTTTGGACAGGACGGGATTGTGTTTCCCAAACCTCCTGAACTTGTGAACAGACATGTCATGTGTCATTTGCTCTGTTCCTTTCCCCGGTCATGCAACTGGCAACTTTCCTGATAGTAGAGGCCCCGGGAGCCTATATCCTTGACTCTGTGTGAGGATGTTGCAGAGCTGAGCCCCAGAGTGGGCATACAATGTGAATGACAAATCAACTTTCTTGCAGTGAGTTGTTAATATTTGGGGGCTGTTTGTCACTGCAGCATACTTTAGCCCACCCTGACAGATACATGAAGTTTAACTACCTAAGTGAAAAAGAGCAGTAAAGACTGAGAAGAGGATTGGCTGGGGTGGGAACGATGTGTCAAATAAGGAGAGCAAATTTGAGAGAGAGTGGTGACCAGGGGAATGTAAGTCCCCTCTGGAAATCCTCAGGAATATGTGGGATGGGGGTTAGAGGGATTTTGTTTTTGGATACCAGACAAAGGTGGGCCGTGAGAGCTTGGTACTGTCCAGGTGACACCGTCACTACTTAGCATGCACCATCTAATCAAGCCTGTCTCCTTGGTGGGGGAGGAGTTTAAGCTGTGGTGGGGCCAGTGCAGGCCAAGGATTTGGAGTCACCCATAACGACTCTATCACTCAGGAGCTGAGCGACCCTGGATAAGTCACCTCCTCTCAATGGACCCCAGGCCTTCCGAGCCTGCCTCAGTTCTGGTGCTCTAAGATTCTCTGTCTTTGTCATTTACCTGGCTTCTCGGTGATTCTTATGTACCTGATGGCACTTCCTAGGAAATGAGCTCTATTTCCACCTTCCTGGAGCTCATATCCTAAGAAGTAGAGCAAACACGTACATTTTTAACCTGCAGGATGTGTGCATGTGTGTGTGAGAGAGGGGCAAGAGAGAGACACCACAGCCAGAGAGCTTTAGCAAGCTGGTCTTTCTTCCAATGCTTTCCTTAAAAGAAATCTTTTGCCTTGGAAAAGATTGGACGCACTGCTCAAATTCCCACCAAGTGGGCCTCTGTTGTCACTTCAAGACACACATCTGAGCTGTTTTCTGCTCCCCAGAGGGAGAGGGCTCGGCCCTTTGCACCCGCGCCTTCTGTAGTTTACAAGCCTCTGAAACTGTTCAAGGACACATCCTTCTTGGCTATAAAACGACCACTTCCTGGCACGGGTCCACATCGCATAGCAATGATCACACTGCCCGGCCATCAGCCCCTAACAGTAGGTCTGAAATGGAGTATCAGGAGCCTGACGCCCCTTCATTCACCAAGCCCTTACTGAGCATCTGTCATATGCCGGGCACAAGGGGGAGGGATCAAGGCCAGGCTGGATCGGGGGACAGTCAGCAGTGGAGACGGCTCTCCTGAGCTGTGCTGAGGGTGGGAAAGCCGTGCGAGCAGAGCGCAGCGAGCTCACTCAGGGGATGGAGTCCCCAAGGAGGAGGCATTTGAGCTTGGTAGGGTTTCATGAGGCGGGGAAGACTGGGGATGAGAAGGGCATATTCCAAACAGAAGCGAAGCCTGAGCAGAGGCCGAGGTGGAGCTGTTCACAGCGGTCGGGGGCTGGCTGGCGTCTGGGGGGACGGGAGAGGAGGGCATTTGGGGAAGAGGATGAGGCCAGCGGTCAGGTGTTCAGTGAGTGAGTGAATGATGAGTGGCCCCTGACACCCACTGGCATGAAGCCTGCAGTCTGGCACTAGAGTCAGGCTCCTTCCCTGACCCCTCACAGGGGTTTGCTTTGGATTTGGGGAATCTGCAGTGGGCTAACATGGATCTAAGGAGTTGTCTCCAGAGCAGGACTGGGTCCAGAATGAGTCAGCTGGTTTAGACGCGGTGCAGCCCGGAGCCGGGCCATGAGGAGAGTAGAAGGAAGGGCAAGCAGATGGTCACACCTGGGTTCCAATCCCAGCTCTGCTGCTTTCCAGCTGTCACGTGCTTCGGCAGGTTGCTTGAGGTCTCTGGGCCTGGTTCCTCAAGCAAACGAGGGTGATGGGTCCTGCCAGGACGTCAGAAGGTGCCTAGTGCTGGGCTGGAGGAGGTGTGCTGAACTGGAAATTTTTCTTGAACCTGAAGTTCCAAGCTGATGCTACTATGAGCAGTTCGGAGCTTTTCTGCTATGGGACAAAGGTGGCTTGGGACCTTTGAACATTCTAAACACAGCTGGCTTCACAGACTTGTGACAGAGTCTCATGCTTAGGAGGGCCCCATGCCTGGGGTGTAAAGCTCTTGGATTGCCATCTTGAAATTCCTAAATTTTATCCTTGAACTTGTATTCTGTAAGTGAAGGTTGATGGGACAGTGGAGTATACACCAGGGTTTGAGCCTCCGCTCCTGTGTGGACCTGCCTCCTGGGACAGGTGCTGGGCTGCCTGCTCCCCACACCTGGACCTCCCCCAAACTTCCCCCTCCCTGACCTCCGCCCCCCGCCCTCCACTGCCCACTGCCTGGGGCTGCGACCAGTCAATCAGCAGGAGGAGACTGCACTGCACCGTCACCCTCCACCGTCCGCAGGGGCCTCAGTGTAGGGGTGGAAACAGTCAGCCTGGCCAGCATCCCATGGTCTCAGGGTAGGTTGAGGCAATGGCTGCAGATTATGCAGCCAGCCCTGGCCTCAGGAATCTGTTTGCATTTTTCTCTTCTCAGCTTAGAGTCCCTGGTACTTGTGGGAAGTGGCCAGCTGGATCCCAGCAGGTGGTGAGGTGAGGAGCTGGGAAGTGATGGCATCACCCTGTGGTGGGAGAGGACAGCTGGTGGGGGCCCCTAAGGGACCAGCAGACCAGAGCTTCTTTAGACTTTCATGTAAATGGGAATCACCTGGAATGCTGTTACACTACAGCTTCTAATTGAGAAGGTCTGGGATGGGGCCTGAGAGCCTGCATTTCTAACAAGCTTCTAAAGCATCACTCCATGGACCATGCTTTGCTAGCCAGGCTCTCGGAGATTGAACCTAGCAACAGCAGGGCCTCTAGACAGCTGCCCGGGGCTTTCCTTGTGGCAGGCAGATGGAAGGGGCTGCCCTGGCGCTGAGCTGGGAGCCGGCACCCTAATGGCGTCCCAGGGAACTTGTGCCCAGGGAACCCCTAGTCAATGCAGCTGTGGGCCTCATCAGTAAGTTTTAAAAGTCTCCTTCTACAGGTGAAGAAACTGAGGCACAGAGTGGCCAACGGGCCTTGCTGCAGGTAGCAGTTACGAGGTGGCAGGAAGGTCCTGCGTGGAGGCCTTGACGCCTGAAGGTCCAGCGCCCCCCACCCGGACCCTGCAGGAGCCCAGGGTTTGAGGCGTCAGGCCCGGGGCTCAGGCCCTGCATCCAGCCCCCTCCCCGCGCCCAGCCCACGGTCACCTCTGCTTTCAGCCGCTCAATCTCAATCTCGCCGTCCTCGATCTGCTGCCGTAACTGCTTGGCCACCGTTTTCTCCGTCTCCACAATCTGCAGCAGGTGCAGGTACTTCTGCATCAGTGCTTCGTGCTCCGTGGCCAGGGTCCTGTAGCTGCGGAGAGACAGATGGACATGCTGGCTAGGACACTCTCCTCGTGCTGAAGACCCGACCGGAAGAGGAGCTCACCGACCTACCTGCAATTAGGAGGAAGTCCCAACTCCCAGGCGTGTGGCATGGGCGCTCGGTGTAGTCTTTGTGGGGGCCCCTGGCTGCTCCAGCCTCCTCCCCGGACCCTGGCCCCCACCCTGAGCTCCACTTCTTCCAGCTTGTCAACATGTCTGTTTCTCCCCCCACCCCTGCTCCTGTGTCTGTCTCTCTAGGATTTTGCACAAGTAGATCATCTGCCTGGAATGTGTCTCCTCCCTCCCTTTTACCCTGGGCAAGCCCCATCTTCTTTCTTTCCTTGGCTCTGCCCACTCCACACTGCATGCTGTGTCCCCTCAGCACCTGGGCTTCTAATACCAGTTACTGTCTGCCTTTCCACTGGACTCTGCATTCTGTGCAGACAAAGCCATGTCTGTGTTGCCCCCTCCTGTGCTCCCTGGGTCTGCCTGGCACAATGGCTGGTACCAGAAGGCGCTTGGTAAACATTTGCTGTGTGGATAGATAACTGGGTGAAGAGATGCGTCATGCCCTTTGGGATCAACAAAGGATTTGGGCCCATACATTTCACACTCTGGGGTAGTTTGCAGATCCTGTGCAGTATATTTGAGGGCCAAATGTGGTATCATGGCCTGGTAGTGCTGTAGGATTGTGGAGAGGGCCAGCAGTGAGGATTTGTAATCAGGGAAGACTTCCTGGAGGCGGAAGCCCCTTGATTGGTGCTCTGAGCACAGGTTCATCAAAGAGAAGCCTTGGGTGGGGGCAGGGAGGGACGTAATGGGCGATGGACTGGATTGTTAGGTGGGGCCAGATCAGAGAAGGTCTCCAAGGATAGGCAGAGGGTGGAAGCAGTGAGCCCAGGATGGGTGTAAAGGGACAGCTCAGATTTGCAGAGTGCCAGCAGAGAGAGGTCCTCAGATTACCAAGGCTGGGGAGGGGGAATGACTTGCCCTGTGCCCTGTGTTGCAGGCCTGACCCCTTGCTGACAACTCACACCACAGAGCGGCCATTTGAAGGTGCCAGAGATGGGGAGAAACTGCCTGCCTCCCTTCCTTCCAGCCCCAGTGGGCAGAGAGGATCTGGGAAGGGGATCCCAGGATCCCAGAGGAGCGCCCAGCCTGGGTTGGGGCAGGGATGGGGAATGGGAAAGGCAGGCACGAAGCTGGAGGGAATGCTTGGAGGTCTCGGGCCCCTCTGGAATGGGGGCTGGGGGCTGGGACCCTCGGGTCCTTCTCCGGCCCAGCCCTGTCCACATTCACTCTGACTTGCACATGTGTCCTGGCTGAGCCCTTTCTTCGTCCGTAAATCAGGGATAATGATAGTTCCTTCTTGTGAGATTCGGATTGGCACCCCCCTCCCCAGGGAAGCACAGGGCCCGCCGAGGGGGTGCTGCAGACAGCGAGCTCTAACTATGGTTGCCCTTCTCCCTCGGTGGTCACAGGCCCTGCCCGTCCCCAGGCCCTGTCCATTTGCTTGTTTGTTTTGTTTTGTTTTTGGAAAGTGCATGGGCTGGGAATTGAACCCGGGTCTCCTGCATGGCAGGTGAGAATTCTACCACTGAGCCACCCTTGCACCCCCACATTACATTTTATACATTGCTGCATCTACACCCGTAATACTAGAATACATACAGTATGAGGGCACATTATCTGTTCATGATATTAATACAGCAGTGTTCATTTTTGCATCTAGAATGTATCTATTATGTATATGTAAATACAAATTAAATTAGGAATATGTAAAAATACTTAATACTCAATATGGCTGTGGAAGAGAGCCAATCTCTCCCAACACACACACACACACACACACACACACACACACACACACACGATGTGTGAAGTTTGAGGTTAAATAAAACTCTTGGCAAAGTTACGAACAATGCACAGTTTCCCCTTTTAGTCCCATAGCCGGCTCCCCAGAAGAGTCCAATGGCCGGTAACTGGTGACCCCTGGTGCTGTCTGACGGGCTCCAGCAGAGCCACATCAGCTGCCAGGGATTATTTGGAGGCAATTCACTCTTTTCCCTTAATAATCACCACCAACATGCCCCCAGCATGGTCTGAAGAGGGGAGACTTCTCTGAAGCCAGGGGGGGTGACTCAGACCCTAGAGCTCGGCAGGAAAGGACAGCCCATGAGGACGTCCCCCTGGCTTCCAGAAGGACGATGAGCACAGCAAGGTTTTTGTCCGAAGGTAAGTGGTCTCTACTCCCCTGGCTGCTCCCCTTCTGGGCTGGGTAGGCTCCTCGTCGGGGCTGAATCTGCATTACCAGGGGTCACAGAGCCCTCAGCTGGAAGCCCGGATCTGGGGCACCCCAGCGTCTGCCCAGGGCACCCAGTTCCTGTGGGACACTGGGTCTCCGTGCCCACGTTTGTCAAGCGGGGCTGGAGGGACCCTCTCACCGGGGTTTCCTAAACAGCAAAGCACTCTCAGGGTGAATACCTTCACAGCCTGTAGAGGACGGCGCAGTCGTCCTTTGTTAACTAGATGACAGCAACGAGCTTGGGTTTAGCTAGGACTGTGGCAATGGAGGTGCCCTCAGTCACGGAACATTCTCTGTCAGGCAGCTGGAAGCCCGGAGAGGACGGGCAGGATTTATGTAAACCGGGTTCTTATGATTTTATTGGCACATTGGAACCAGCCTTCATGTGGTAGGCAGAGTTCTAAGACAGTCCGTCCCCCCACCCTGTGCTCATGCCCCACTTTATCTCTGGGTGGATTCACTCCTCTGATGAGACTGCATCATATGGCACAGCTGACCTTGAGTGTAGGAGATTATCTGGATGAGCCTTGTAAAATGGAGGGTCTTCTCCAGCTGGTCACAGAGGGGAAGGCAGAGTCTGGGGCAAAAGGGGGCTCTGACCCGTGTCATTGGTTGATGAGGACATGTGGCAGGGAATGAGGGTGTCAGCCGGCAAGGAACAGGGACTTCAGACCTACAGCCACTGGAGTGAACTATGCCAACAGCAAGAATGAGCTTGGAAGCAGAACCTTCCCCAGAACCTCTGTGTAAGAGCCCAGCCTGGCCGACACCCTGATTTCAGCGGGGTGCCTTCCCGAGCAGAGGGCTCTGTCACCTCAGACCAGACTCTGACCTACAGAAATGGGAGCTAATAAACGCACGTTATTTCAAGTTTCTAAGTCTGTGATAATTTGCTATGCAGCAATAGAAAACAATAACTTTCTGTCTAAAATAAAAATACATATTCACAAATACAAAATTTTAATTGTGGTCATTTATATATATACGACCTAAAATTTCCTTTTTTTTTGGTATGCTGTATGGCAGCATCACATTTCATTCTTTTTTCCGTGTGAGGATCCTGTTATTGCAGCACCATTTGTTGGATTTTTGTTTGTTTCTTCGCTTGCTTATTTGTTTTGGGAAGTGCATGGGCTGGGACTCCAACCCGGATCTCCCGCATGGCAGGTGAGAATTCTACCACTGAGCTACCCTCGCACCCCCTAAGATTTCCCATTTTAACCACTTCCAAGAACACAATTCAGTGGTGTTAATTACATCACAATGCTGTGCTACCATCACCACCATCACCACCAAAACTCTTCCGTCACCCCAAACAGAAACTCTGCACCCACATTTGAGGTTTCATGTATGTATAGTAGAAAGCTAAGACCTAAAGTGTATAGTTTGATCCATTTTGACAAATGCTTATATCCTGATCAAAATATAAACATTTTCCATCACCCCAGGAAGTTCCTTAATGCCCCTTCCCAGCCAATCCCTCACCTCAGGAGCAACCACTGTTCTGATTTCATTCATCACAGGTTAGTTTCTCCTGTTTTAGAATTTCATGGAATTGAAATCACACAGCATGTCCTACTGTGTGTCTGACCCCCTTCACTCAGCATGTTGGTTCTGAGACCCACCCATCTTATTGCATGTAGCTGAAGCTGGTTTCTTATCATGACCAAGCAGTATTTTATTGCTTGGACGCACTAGCATTTGTTTATACATTTGCCTGTTGAGGAGCATCTTGGCTACTTCTACTTTTTGGCTATTGTGCATAAAGCTGCTGAGAACATTTTCATACAAGGATTTTTGTGGACACATTTCCATCTCTCCTGAATAATTACCAAGAAGTGGAATTGCTGGGACATGGAGTAAGGTGTGTGTTCAACTTTTTAAGAAACTGTCTAACAAATTTCCAAAGCAGCTGTACCAGTTTACATCGCCACCAGCAATGTATGACAGTTCCCACCTCCTCTCCAGTATTTGCTATTGTCAGTCTTTATCATTTTAGCCATTTTTAATGTGTATGGCATGCTATCACATGGTGTCTAGAAAATTTTGTGTTAATTGGCTTTCTAAAGCAATCTAGCCCTGGTTATCAGAATGTACAAAAAATTAGAACTCTGGAATGCTTTGCAGCTTACAAAGTTCCTTCACATAAATAATTTCATGGGGTCCTCAAAGCAACCCTACTATTCTCTCGGCCTTGCTACTGGGGACACTGAATCTGGCTGGGGCCCACTTGAGTCCATCCTCTATAGCACAGCAACCTCCATTCCCTCTGACCATGCATTCTCCCTGCGTAAAACCTTTGATGGCTCCCTGGAAAGGGTGAACATCTCAGCAGGGTGTTTGGGACCGATAATGAGCTGGTCCCAGCCCAGTGTCCAATCGTTTCTACACTAGGCACTTGGTCCCTTTGTTATCCTTGAAAATCTCTTTACTGTATCAGTGCCTTTCTTCAGTATTTTGTTTTGGTTTTGAGGGGGGTGGGTGGAAGCTGAAATGCTCTAATCTACACCCATTATATCTGCACCCTACCTTCCCTACTCAGGTCAAATGTCACCCCATTTCCAGCTTCCCCAGGTGTCCCTTGTTCCCTGCAGATGGAAGTAACATCTCTATGGTGTTTGCATTTCCAGCCTTCATACACCAGAGCATTTTGTGCATGTGTCTAATGTCTCCCTCATAACACTGTGATATCCCAGGGGGAATACTTGTGTTAAATTCTTTTCTCTCTTACCAGTTCCACGCACAGAGTCTGACTCTATTGGTTCATGTGTGAGAACCTGGTCCCCATAGATAGACTGGATATACTTTGAGGACAGGGATGGAGATGGACTGACTTTGGAGCCAAGGTCAGTGCTATGAACAGAGTAAGTGTTTCTAGCCAGTTAGCCTGTTCCAAGGCTCAAGGGAGGGCCCTGGTATTCATCATCCATCCATTCACCCATCCATCCACCCATCCATCCACCCATCCATCCACCCATCCATCCACCCATCCATCCATCAACCTACCCATCCATCCATCCATCCATCCATCCATCCATCCATCCATCCATCCATCCATCCATCCATCCATCCATCCATCCCTCCATCCATCCATCCATCCACCCACCCACCCACCAACCCATCCATCCATCCTTCCACCCATCCATCCATCCTTCAGCATTCATCACCCATTCATCATCCATGCATAAATTCAACATCTGTCCTCCATCTTTCCACTCATCTTTGCCTTCCTACAACCCACATTTGCTGAGCAGCTTGTCTATGCTTTTATAAAGTCCTGGCGATGCAGAGAGTCACACCTGGGGCTGCCCTCAGGAGTCCACGTTTTAGTGGGGAGAAACATACCATCATCTACCCTGACCATACGGCCTCACCGCTCAGGAGGGTGAGCATGGGTGCCCTGCTCCCAGACAATCCTTAGCTCTGCCAAGGCAATGCTAGCTCTGGGGCCACCCCTCACGCCACAAGTCCACAGTCTCTCCAGGATCTAAAGGAGACCCAGTTCATCTTGGAGTCCCCGGTTTCCCTGCAGTGCATATGCTCCTTCTGCTATACTCCCCACTTGGCCCAATGACTTTCCCCCAGAGAAGCGCATGCACTGCTGGGGATGTGGCAAGGGGCAGATCTAGAATCCCTGAACATCAGCGTTTGGAGGTGCTTAGGGAACTTCAGCTAACAGGAGAAAACCGAGGCCCAGAGAGGGGACTGGACTGATCCATGGTTGCACAGCCAAGTGGTGGCTGTATCTGGGTTAAAACCCTGGAGGCCTTAGACTTTGGTGCACTATAAAACTCTTTGATCAAGCCAACTCCTACAAATGTCCCATCTTATAAAAAGAAGATTAATCTGGCTGACACAGTGGTGGGAAGCTGCAGTGCTTCCTCAGGGCCTATCATTCTCTGGGGCAGCCCAGGGCAGAACTAACCCAGAACTTCAGGGAGCTAGGGCGGACTCTTTCAAGAGGTCCTCCTTAAAATTTTCCATCTCTCCTCCTCTCCTTCTTTCCCCATCTTCCCCTTTCCTGAGGCTTGGAGTTGCTCAAGAGCAGGGCCCATGGGTTTGGCGTGTTCTGCCTGGACTGCGGCTGGGGAGGCTTCCTGCCCTGGGGAGGGGACCATACCTGGCGTGTGCGATGGCCGCCACCCATTCGTCACAGTCCTTGGCACCCTCTGTTCGCAGCTCCAGGGGTTTCTGGTTCTCATGGCTGAAGTTAACCGTGAAATAATGCTGCACCGAGAAGAAAACAGCTCTGATTACCAGGGTGTCTGTGGGACCAGCATCCTCTCCTGCCATCAAGCTGGCTGCTTGCAAAGCTCTCGTGGCCGCAGCAGCGAGATACAGAGTTGCGGTCTGTGATCGCTGGGATGCCATTCTATTTAGCAGTTGATTAAAACAGGCTTTGCACGATGTAACAGCACCCATGCTTAGGATATTATAAGAAGGAAGTAAAGCCCACCGAGCCCGATTTGCCAACAAATTGTGATGAAAGCAGCTTTAAACCATCAGGTATGCTGGAGGGAAGGCAGAAAAAAACATAGCAAGAGAACATTTCCATTGGGAATTGGGTGCCAATTCATCCAGTATCCATTTAATTCGTTCTACAAACACCGTGCACTCTTCCAGGTCCTGGGGTTTCAGCGATGAAGTAACAGACCCGGTCGCTATGAGGTGCCACCGTGTGCCACCTCTGGGTTTGGTGCAGGTGGTGTACAGCTGGGTTACCTGTGCTGCCTGCCTGCTCCCCTCCCCCACAGCTCCCAGGGAAGTGGAGAAGCAAGGCAACACACACATACCTGCAGTGCTGTTATATGAATTAAATACACATGAAGCCCTTAGAACAATGCTTGGCACCAAGTAAGCACAGTGTAAGTGTTTGCTATAATTAATGCAGTGTGATCACTACTGTAATGGAAGTCAGAAAAAAGGGCTGTGGGGCACGTGAAAACTGCTATTTGGAATCAGGGAAATCAGGGAGGGCTTCCCAGAGGATGCGGCACCGTTCTGGCTTTTATTTCAGGTGAACACAAGTGTATGGGGGACGCGATATAGGGGTCTAAGGCTCATTGCATGTTTCATGGGTGGGAGGTGGGGGTGCAGAAGGGATAAGGGATGATGGGGGCAGGGTGGGTGATGGCCAGAGATGGAGATGGGCAGGTGGATGGGGCCCGGGTGGACTGATGGGGTGGCAGGAGAGTGGGATGGGTGGTTGGGAAACTGCCAGGTT
>PVIY010047112.1:0-18056 GCA_004026745.1 Myrmecophaga tridactyla
AATCATCATCAAGAAACATGGCTACTGGAACACAGCTCTACATTTTCAGGCAGTTCCCTCCAGCCTCTCCATTACATCTTGGATAACAAGGTGATATCTACTTAATGCATAAGAATAACCTCCAGGATAATCTCTCGACTCTGTTTGGAATCTCTCAGCCATTGACACTTTGTCTCATTTCACTCTTCCCCCTTTTGGTGGAGAAGGTTTTCTCAATCCCTTGATGCTGGGTCTCAGCTCATTCTAGAGTTTTTCTCAATCCCTTGATGCTGAATCTCAGCTCATTCTGGGATTTCTGTCCCACACTGTCAGGAAGATCCACACCCCTGGTAGTCATGTCCCACGTAGACAGGGGGATGGTGGTGAGTCTGCTTGCTGTTTTGGCTGGAGAGAGAGAGGCCACATCTGAGCAACTAAAGAGGTTCTCTTGGGGGTTCCATTGTTTTTTTCATCTCTTCTACTGTGCCTTTCATTCCCATAAGTTCTGTGATTTGTTTTTTCAGACTTTCAATTCTTCTTATTGTTCTTTCCTTGCCTTCTTTATATCCTTCCTCAATTCATTGATTTGTTTTTTGATGAGGTTTTCTATGTCTGTTCGTACATTCTGAATTAATTGCTTCAACTCCTGGATCTCATTTGAATTGTTGGTTTGTTCCTTTGACTGGGCCATATCTTCAATTTTCCTAGTGTGATTTTTTGTTTTTTGCTGGTGTCTATACATTTAATTACCTTAATTAGTTTATTCTGGAGATTCCTTTCACTTTTACTTAGGGTTTCCTTGCTGGACGAATTTGTTACCTATCTGTTCTTTGACATTCAGTTCAGCTTTTTCTGGACCTCTAGCTTAGGTTTTGTTTAACAGAGGAGAATTTTTCAGTTCTTGTTTCTTGTTTCTTGCCCCGCATGTATGGTGCCTTTTCCCCACCACTCTTAGGAGGGTCTATGTGGGTATTATAGATCCCAGCCAGATTTTCTGAGACCAAACTGGCCTCCTATCAGGAGGAAAGGGTCACCTGCGTCGGTTTTCCCTGAGGGTGAGACCCAGCAGGTTGAAAGACTTTCCTTTGAAGTCTCTGGACTCTGTTTTTCTTATCCTGCCCAGTATGTGGCGCTTGTCTGCCTGAAGGTCCCACCAGCATAAGGTGATGTGGTACCTTTAACTTTGGCAGGCTCTCCCTGCTAGGATGTGGTGGAGACAGAAAAGAGATTGTAGGCTGGTTTTAATGGCTTCAAATTACCAAGCCCTGGTGTCTGAATTCCTTAAGGGAGGGATTCCACCTGAGTTGGGCTTCACCCCTCCCCTGGGGAAGGCACAGCCTCCAGACAGGCCCTCAAATGAGCTTGTTTCTGCCTATGCCTGGGGCAGTTGCAGCCTGAGAAGTCCTGCCACTGTATCCAAAGGCAGTCAAGACTTTGTAGAAACACAGCCACAAAAACCTCTGTTTCTTTTCTTTTTTTTCTTTTTCTGCCAGCCCTGCCCCCTTGACGCCAGGGGCAAAAATGAGCGACCTCCACTTTGACCAGGTTCACCTGAGTTGGGGGCCTATTTTCAGTAGTCAGAATTTGTTAATTAATTCCACAATTGGTGTTTCATTGGGCTCAGCCCCTGCTGCTGGTAAAGTCCCTTTCTTTTCCCCTCTGGGAAGCAGCCTGTGGGGGAGGGGCGATAGCTGCCGTGGCTTGGAGAACTCACGGTTCTTGGGGGGCTCGCAGCCGGTCCACCTGGTCCAGACTGAGGTATGCTGTGTGTCTGGTCACTGACATGGCCCCAAGAGCTGTTCTGTACTGTTTCTGGTTATTTAGTAGTTGTTCTGGAGGATGAACTAAAACGTACACATTGCTAAGCCGCCATCTTGGCCCCCAACCAGTTCCATTGGTGTTGAATTTTTTCATTTGCTTTTTTTTTGGGATGTGCATGGACCTGGAATATTGAACCCAGGTCTCCCGCATGGCAGGTGAGAATTCTACCACTGAACTACCCAAGCACTCCTGTTGGTCTGCTTTTAATAATAGGTTATAAAGTTTTCCTTAACCATCTAAATATTCTATCCAGAAGGCAAAGATTTTATATCATATCAGAATAATATCCTTGTTGATGTTTATGTTGACCTTATCCTTTATTTCAAAAGACAAGTCTTCTCATTCTTAATGGAAAACTGTTACAAAAAGTTTGTTCTTTCACCTTGTAAAAGTGAGATGCTAAAATAATATAACATATTACATAGAAAGAGTTTAGGAAATATTACAATAATTACAAGAAATTTTATATTCTTCTGTTAGCTGAGTTTACATGGGTGAAATGTTTGACATATAGTTAGAGATTGTATAAAATCCCTAAAAACTCAACAATGTTCTCAGTGACCATGTTATATCCTGATACTTATCTGTATGATGTTAAATGTTGTTAGTCATGGTTTTAGTTACTCTTAGAAAAAATTACAGATCATAAAAATAACCCAATTTACTTGTTAATTATACTACTTTGCTCTAAAGAGTCCAAAATTTAAACTTTCCACACATGCTGTCTAATTTAACCTGTCCATTCAGTTTATTTAAACAATCCCATTCTGCTTTATTTGACATAGAACCTAGAATAAATAATAGTATCTTAATTAGAAAACAAAAAGTATTTGAAAAAAATCCTTTAAAGGACTAGAGAAAAACATGAAACTATTAAACTTCCCCACCTGAGGAATTCCTGCTATTATCTAAAGCGATAAGAATCCCCAATTTAATAAGCCAAGCCCTCAATCTTAAAGCTTGCCCTTATGAAGCTTATTTTTGTAATGGCAAAAGTAAGCTTATTTATAATTAATGTCTAAGAGTCATCCCAGGAGAACCTCTTTTGTTGCTCAGGTGAGTCTCTCTTTAAGCCAAACTGTACAAGTAAACTTACTGCCTCCCTACCTCTGTGGGACATGACTTCCAGGGGTATAAGCCTCCCCAACAATATGAGACTGACTTCAAGATATGAGTCTGGTCTTTGCATCATATGAGGATTAGTTGATCAAAAAAGGGAAATAAAATTTCAGTGGTAAAGAAATTTCATATGGAGTTGGGTGGTAATTCTAGAAGTTACTCTTATGCAAATTTCAGCCAAATATTGCAGACTGCCACAGTATGCCAAGGCCCAACCAAAAGTGTTCCTGAAAATTCTAATACCCTGAGCTCTGTCTTGCTCCTTCTGTTCTAACCATGTGTACAATTTTTCACCCAGTTTTTTTGTTTGTTTGTTTTAGATTAAAAGGCTTTCTCACACCTAAGACTCAGAGTTAGGGCTCTAAAGCTATGAAAGTCAGCACTACCTCATACAGGAACTATTTAAAAGTTGAAAAAGTCATTAGACACTGACTAGAGACATGAGTGAAGCTAATATGGATAAGACTAAAGTATATCAGAAGACTGGGTAAAGGATGATATCATCCATGTTTTAAAACTTCAACTTCTCTGTGAGACTAAAAGGAGAAATGTTTATTTGGTGCAAAATTTATATTTTGGGTAGCATTTCATAATTTAACCTGTATGGTCAGTTTAGTTAACACCATAAGTACATGGAATCTTGAATAGGGCACGAGATTTTGTTGGTTTGTCCAGGTTAGTGTGATACCCTGATAAGTCCCAGAGTGATTTGGACAGTGAATAAAGAAGTATTTGCAAAATCTCCTTGGGGGAATGGGGAAAAGGGGGCAATATTCAACTTCCCCATTTGGAGAATTTCTGATATTCTAGCAAGCAGTGAGGACAACCAAATCAATAGGCCAAGCCCTTGATCTTGGGGGTTGCCCCTATGAAACTTCTTCCTGCAAAAGATAGGCTAAGCCTACTTAAAATTAGGCCTAAGACTCACCTTTAGAGACCCTCTTTTGTTGCTCAGATGTGGCCTCTCTCTTTCTAAGCTGACACAGCAAGTGAACCCACTGCCCTCCCCCCCATATTAGACATGACTCCCAGGGGTATAAATCTTCCTGGCAGTGTGAGATAGAAATCCGAGGATGAGCTGGGACCCAGCATTAAGGGATTGAGAAAGCCTTCTTGACCAAGAAGGGGAAGAGAGAAATGAGACAAAATAAAGTGTCAGTGGCTGAGAGATTTCAAACAGAGTTGAGAGGTTATCCTGGAGGTTATTCTTACACATTATATAGATGTCCCCTTTTTAATTTATGGTGTATTGGAAGGGCTGGAGGGAAATGCCTGAACTTTTGAGCTGTGCTCCAATAGCTTTGTAAGATTGTATAATGATATAGCTTTTAAAATGTAGCTGTGTGATTGTGGAAACCTTGTGTCTGATGCTCCTTTTAACTAGGATATGGACAGATGAGTAAAATATATGGATAAAAAATAAACAAATAATGGGGGAACAAAGGTTAAAATAAATTGGGTAGATGGAAATACTAGTGGTCAATGAGAGGGGAGAGGGGTATGGCATGTATGAGTTTTTTTCCTTTTTCTTTTTTACTTCTTTTTTCTGGATGATGCAAATGTTAAAAAAAATGACTATGGTGATGAATACACAGCTATGTGATGATATTGTGAGCCACTGATTGTATACCATGTATGAACTGCTTGTATTTTAAGAATGTTTGTGTGTTTGTATGTTGTTTTATTAATAAAAATGTTTTCTAAAAAAGGCTTTCACAACAAACCTCTCCTTGCCACAGGCTACACTCCTGTTCTTCCTGCTCAACAAGCCACCCTCAATAGCATAGCCAGAGACTTCTGTGCTCTCATAAGTAGGGCCTGTGACCCACTCACAGCTTGAAACAGCTACAGAAGACAGACCATCAGCCCAAATTCTCTGAAGGTTAAAGGGAGTTGGAACTCTCTGAGGGGGATGTTGAGACACAGTTACAAGTAGGGCAGTGGCTGGTTGAGTAAAGGGCAAATTCCAAGAAACAGGCCACCAGGAAAAACATATCTATGTGAAGAACAGCAAAAAAAAGCACCTGGGGGCCGATTGACCTGAGTGAGTCATCTATGCTCAAGCATCACAAGGGAGGAAGAAGGGTGGAGCCAACTTGCCCCATAGGTGAGTCATCTACAATCAAGCATTAGTGAAGGAGGGAAAAGGGGAGAGTAGTAAAATAGTAATTTTAAAAAATTACAAAAGGAACAAAAATCTATAAAAGCAGATTGCCCACATTGCTGGGGCCTCTTGCCTCTCACCTCTCTTTTCTTATGAAAGTGTCAATATGCTCCTCTTTGCATGCATATTGAATAAACTTTCTGCCTGTTTTATAAAAAAGCTATATATATATATTAACGATCAGGATGCATTCATCTTAACCCACTCATATTTTACAGCTTATACTAAATTCTGGACATTGAGAAGTGATGTTCATAAATAGAGACTCTTACGTCAACTAGAAGGTTCTGTCTTTAAAGAAATTCCAATTGTATTCCACTAACCTGGACTTGCTAGGATATTAAATCAGGTTCCAACATTTTAGAAAGATGCTGAAGCTAGAGAGTGTCTCTAGTCAAGTTACAGTAACCCAGAAATTCAGTTATCCAAAGTATCTGGTCTTAGTTTTCCAGTACTTTCTGCTATAACAAAGAACACAGAATGGTTGTTGTGGTAGTTTAAAGCTGTTATGTACCTCAGAAAAGGCCATGTTCTTTTAATCCATTCCTGTGGGTGCAGACCTATTGTAGGTGGGACATTTTGGTTAGGTTATTTCAATTGATATGTGACCTACCTCATTCTAGATTGGTCTGAATCCTCTTAACAGAGTTCTTTATAAGAGGATAAAAGACAGAAAGAGAGACAGAAGATAAAAGAGATGAAATTAAGAGAAGCTCACAGAAAAAGCCCAAGAGAAGAAGCCACAGATGGATAAACCAGAAACTGGAGCCACAAAACCTGGGAAAGAAGGAATAGCAAACATTGCCATGTGCCTTGCTATCTGACAGAGGAGTCCAAGCTTGCTGGTAAATGGTGTTCAGGGAAGGTATTATCCTGTTGATGCTTTAATTTGGACACTTTCATTACTTCAGAATTGTAAAATTGTAAACTAATAAATTCCCTTGCTAAAAGTCGGTCCATTTCTGGTATATTGCTTTTCATCAGCTTTAGCAAACCAAAAAAGTTGTCTTAACAGGGATTTACTGTCTCAGTATCAGAGGCTAAAAGTGTAAAATTAAGTATTGGCAGGCCATGTTTTCTCCAAATCTCTAGTGTTCTGGTGATGTCCATAATTCAATCTGCCTCTGTGACATGGTCTTCTGCCTCCTTCTGTCTTCTCACTCCTACTGCTGTGTTGAAATTTCCTCTGCTTATAAGGACTCTAATCATATTGGATTTAGGCTCACCTGGATTCAGTTTGGCCTCATCTTAATAGGACCTTCAAAGATCCTATTTACAAATGGGTTCACAGCTAAAAGACTGGAGGTTAAGACTTGAACATGTTTTTGGGGAGGACATGATTCATGAGGTAATCCATAGAATACCTCATTCCTTCATCCCTGCCTTTGGGATATTGAGATTGGACTCCAAATAGAATGTCCTTGACCCATGAGCTATTTGTTGGAATTAAACATCAGAGAAAGGTACAATTATAAGCACTTTATACTTGTTAATTTTTTTAAATTCAACTAACACACCAACCCCATGAAGTAGGAAAAAATATTATTCCCATTTTATAGATGAAGAAGCCAAGATATAGAAAAGTCGAGTAAATTGCCTCAGGTTTCAGAGTTGAGATGTAACACAGAGGGTCTGATTCTAGCTGGTGTACTTAGGCTCTGGGTTATACTATTTCTCATGAAATTAAAACAATAGCAACACAACGTTTCATATAAATGTTAGCAAAGTACTTCTTATTATTTTTTTATATTGCAAAGTACTTTTTATGCTAACTTAGCATGCAGTAGGTGCTATATGAATGCTATTTATCGTTTCTCCCCTCATTATATATATCCCTGTTATTCACTTGACTTAATATATATATTTAATAGGTAGTGTTGGAGAGCTTTATTTTTTATTTTTTTAGCATTTTTTATTGTGACATATTACATATATACAGAAAAGTGATCAATTTAAATGTACAGTTTAACAAATAGTTATTGAGCAAATTTCAAACCATAGTATGGGTTATAGTTCCACAGTTTTAGGTATTTCCTTCTGGCTGTTCTAATACACTAGAAACTAGAAAGAAATATCTATATAATGATTCAGTAGTCATAATCCTTTGTTAAATCCAAACTTCTCAGTTACAACTCCGCCCTCTCATTCGATCATTTTCTCAGTCTTCAGGGATATCTGGACAATGACCATTCTAACTTCTTCATGCTGAAAAGGGGTGTTGACTTCATAGGGTAGAGGAATGAAACTGGTTGATGTTTTGGGAGAAACTGGTAACTCTGGGTTTCAGGCCTTATCTGACATAGGAGCCATCTGGAGGCCTTAAGTTTCTTTTATTTCATTTTTCTAGTTATTTTCTTTATTGTGAAAAATAACACACATGCAAAAAAGCAATAAATTTCAAAACACACCACAACAATTAGTTACAGAATAGATTTTCAGACTTTGGTTTGTGTTACAGTTCCACAATTTCAGGTTTTTCCTTTTAGCTGCTCTAAGACACTGGAGGCAACTCATTTACTAAATCCTATCTTCCCAGTTATGACTCTATCTTATCCTTTGATCTTTCTCCCAATCTTTAGGGGTATTTGGACTATGCCCATTCTAACTTTTTCATGTTGGAAAGGGCTGTCAATAATATAGGATAGGGGGATGGAAGTAGCTGATGTTCTTGAAGAGGCTGGCCCCTCTAGGAACCCATTTGGAGGTTATAGGTTTCTGGAAAGTAATCATAGTGCATGGAACCTTTGTAGAATCTCAGATAGAGTCCTAGATGTTCTTTAGGGTTGGCAGGAATGGTGTTGTTTGGGGTTTGGCTAACCATGATAAGTAGTAACATCTAACTGAAGCTTGGGTAAGAGTAGCCTCCAGAGTAGCCTCTTGACTCCATTTGAACTCTCTCAGCTATTAATACCTTATTTGTTACACTTTTTTCCCCTTATTTTGGTCAGGATGACATTACAAATCCCATGGTGCTAGGGCCAGGCTCATCTCTGGGAGTCATATAACATGTTACCAGGGAGACTTTCACTCCTGGATATCATGTCTCACCAAGGGGGTGGGTAATGATTTCACTTGCAAAGTTGGGCTTAGAGAGAGAGAGGCCACATTTGAGCAACAAAGATGTCCTCTGGAAGTAACTGTGAGGTATAACTATAGGTAGGCTTAGCTTCTCTGCTACATAAATAAGTTTCACAAGAGAAAGCCTCAAGATCAAGGGCTTGGCCTTTTGACTTGGGAGTCCCTAATATTTGAGATAGTATCAGGAGTTTCCCTGGTGGTAACGTTTAATAGTTCCATATTTTTTCTCCCATCCCTCAAGGGACTTTGCCAATATTTTTTATTTATCTGTTCAACGTACTCTGGGAGGTATTAGGGCATTACATTAAGCTATACAGTATTACAAGTTCTCATTCCCATTCTGGGCTCCCTGTGTTTGGGTTCCTTAAATTATCTATCCAGACAGATTGAATTAGATTATGTGCCATAGAAAATTTGGTTTTAGATGAAATATACCTCTCTTCCTTTAGTTTCATAGAGTAGGTAAAGTTCTAAATTACAGACCATGTCCTCCTTACCCCTGTATTCTGATTTACCTTAGTCCTGACCAGATCAGCTTCGTTCTTCTAATTGAAACCTGATCTCTTGCTCAATTTCTTTTAACAGTTGTTCTATGTGGCAATGCTGACCTTCAGAACTGCAGAACTCCTACTCTGTTGACTTGATATTTTGCAACACAATTATACTTAGGAACCACAGAGTAAAAGAGTTACTGTGTTGTTTCAGAAATTATGTAAAGCATTGAGGTTGGCCAGTTCTTGGAATTTTTCTGTTGTTAGACAAACGACCCTAAAGACAAAACTTTCTTGAAAATAAGAGATTAAACAGTTTTCAATAATTGTACAACATTTCATTCGATCTTAGGCCAGGCCAGCTCTGGAGACATGCAGTAACATGACCATATCAGTAGGATTTACTTCAACTTCTGAATTCTGATCTTATAGCTCTGAATTTTTAAAAATGTTGTAAAAATAACTGTGTTCCCCTTTTGTATCTTTGGCAAGTGAGATTTTTTTCCAGGTCATGTCCTGTATTTGGTAGTTTTAACTAAAAATTTATTGAAAATTAAACTGAGGATGGCTTCTGGAGCTGGATATTTTTGGATGTGGGATTTTACTTTTCCTATTTACAAACTAATTGTGCTGGTTTGAAAGGATGTATGCCCCCTAGAAAAGCCATGTTTTAATCAAAATCCCATTTTTTTTTTAAATTTGCATATGGGCAGGAGGCACCAGGGATCGAACTCCAGACCTCCAGCACGGCAGGTCGGAGCTCTGCCTGCTGAGCCACGGCAGCTGCCCAAAATCCCATTTTATAGAAGTAGAATAATCCCTATTCAATAGTGTATGTTTGAAGCTGTAATCAGATCATCTCCCTGGATGATGTGATTCAGTCAAGAGTGGTTGTTTAGCTGGATTAGGTGACGACATGTCTCTACCCATTTGGGTGGGTCTTGATTGGTTTATTGGAGTCCTATAAAAGAGGAACGTTTTAGAGAATGGGAGATTCAGAGAGAGCAGAGAATGCTGCAGCACCACAAAGCAGAGAGTCCATGAGCCAGTGGACCTTTGGAGATGAAGAAGGAATATGCCTCTCGGGGAGCATATTAATGAACCAGGAAGCTAGGAGAGAAAGCTAGCAGATGATGCTGTGTACGCCATGTGCCCTTCCAGTTGAGAGAGAAGCCCTGACTGTGTTCGCTATGTGCCTTCTCACTTGAAAGAGAAACCCTGAACTTCATTGGCCTTCTTAAACCAAGGTATCTTTCCCTAGATGCCTTTGATTGGACATTTCTATAGACTTGTTTTAATTGGGACATTTTCTTGACCTTAGAACGGTAAATTAGAAACTTATTAAATTCCCCCTTTTAAAAGCCATTCTGTTCCTGGTATATTGCATTCCAGCATGTGAACTGAAACCTTTTATTATCTCAGGCTGCCTGATAACACATGCAGAATACCTGTGCTTTCACAGTAACTTAGCAGAGATTGCACAAAGAGAGCAATAGAGAATGGCAGAACTACAGGGTGCCAGGCTTATAAGGAATGCTTGATGTTTACATAACAGCAGAACACACATTTCTGGCTGCCTTCTCTCCTTGTAGCCTATGGGATCATTAGTTACAATTACTCTCTCACTGCAGTATCTCTGTGTATCTTTCTACTGTTGGCTGTTAGAGAAGGCTCTATGTGCAGGCTTTCTCCTGAGCAAAAATATCCCAGGGAGGTAAGCTCAGCTCAGTCTCCCCTTTTCTGCTTACTCAATTTATTTATTCAACAAATATTTCCTGAGCACATTGAAAAATCACAAGGATACACCAGTGAATAAAAATTAGACATAAATTCCTACTCTTCCTCTTGCTTGGAGAAAACAATCAACAAGTAAGTAAAATATATAGTGTTTTAGTTTCCTAGCTGCTAAAGCAAATATGATATAGAGGGTTGGCTTAAACCATGGGAGAGGGCATAGACGACAGAGCCAGGGCATTCTGGGCACCCAGAGGGAGAGTACAGGTCACCACTGAGTTAGTTTTCTTCACAATTCTGCCCTTATCTATGGCCTCACCTATGGCCGCACTGCATGAGCAATTAGAAGGTATGCAAAGGGAATTCTAACACAAGCTCTCACACGATGTGCACAGCTGATGGAGAAGGTTGCTGTTTAATTGCTGTGGTGTGCAAGAGGTTTGTTCTTTTTTTGTTGTTGTTTCTGCAGGTATGGTATTTAAAAATATATTTTTATTAAGAAATAACCACACATGTGCAGTCCAACCATATTATGTAATCCGTGGCTCACAGTATCATCACATAGTTGTGTATTCTTCACTATGATCATTTTTAGAATATTTGCATCACTCCAGAAAAATAAAAAGAATTCATACATCCCATATCCCTTACCCCTCCCTCTCATTGACCACTAGTATTTCAATCTATTCAATTTTTACCCTTTATCTCCCCCTTATTTATTTATTTATTTCTCATTTTTCCATACCCTGGATAAAAGAAGCATCAGACACAAGGTTTTCACAATCACACAGTCACATTGTAAAAGCAATATTAGTTATACAGTCATCTTCAAGAATCAAGGCTACTGGAACACAGCTGTTTCAGGTACATCCTTCTAGCCACTCCAATACACTATAAACTAAAAAGGGATATCCATATAATACATAAGAATAACCACTAGGCTAACATCCTTGACTCTGTATGAAATTTCTCAGGCACTGAGGATTTATTTAGTCTCATTTATCTCTCTCTCCTTTTGGTTAAGAAGGCTTCCTCAATCCCAGCTCATCCCTGGGAGTCACATCCAACATAGTTGGGAGGGCAGTGAGTTCACCTGCAAAGTTGGCTTAGAGAGAGAAGGGCCATGTTCTTTCTCTTTCCCTTTTTAATTTTTTAAAATTGTATAGTATAACATATATACAAAGCAAAGAAATAAAAAAGCAGTAGTTTTCAAAGCACTCTTCAACAAGTAGTTACAGGACAGATCCCAGAGTCTGTCATGGGCTACCACATGATCCTCTCATATTTTTCCTTCCAGCTGCTCAAGAATATAGGAGGCTAGAAGGCTTAAATACTTTTTTATCATCACAATTGACTTTTCTTCTTCTTCTTTTTTTTTTTGTGAAAAATAACATATATAAAAAAAGCTATAAATTTCAAAGCACAGCATCACAATTAGTTTAGAACATATTTCAGACTTTGACATGGGTTACAATTCCACAATTTTAAGTTTTTACTTCTAGCTGCTCTAAAACACTGGTGTCTAAAAGAGGTATCAATTTAATGATTCAGCATTCATATTCATTTGTTAAATCTTATCTTCTCTGTATAACTCCACCATCATCTTTGATCTTTCCATACCTCTCTTTATGGGTGTTTGTGCTATGACAATTCTAAGTTTTTCATATTAGAAGGATCTGTCACTAGTATGGGGTAGGGAGATAGAACTATCTGATGTTCTGGAGAGGCTGGGCTAGGTTTCAGGACTTATCTGGACCAGGGATCCATCTGGAGGTTATAGGTTTCTGGAAAGTTACTCTAGTGCATGGAACCCTTGTGGAATCTTATATATTGCCCTGGGTGTTCTTTAGGATTGGCTGGAATGGTCCTGGTTGGGGGTTGGGAGGTTATGGTAGGTAGCAAGGTCTAACTGCAGCTTCCATAAGAACAACCCCCCGAGTAGACTTTTGACTCTATTTGAACTCTCTCTGCTACTGAACTTTATTAATTACACTTCTTTTCCCCCTTTTGGTCAGGATGGAATTGAGGGCCATGTTCTTTTAATCCATTCTTGTTGGTACAGACCTATTGTGGGTGGGACCTTTTGGTTAGGTTATTTCAATTGAGATGTGACCCACCCCATTCAAGGTGGGTCTTGATCCTTTTACTGGAGTCCTTCTTGGGAGGATAAAAGACAGAAAAAGCCCAGAGAGCTCAGAGAAGCCCAGAAAAACTGAGGGATGAAATTAAGAGAAGCTCAGAGAGGAAAACCCCCTGAGAAACTAAGAAAGGACCCCACAGAAGCTGAGAGAGGAAACCACTGTGATCCAAATCTAAAAGCAACAAAACCCATGAGCAAAGGACCAGCAGATGCCACCATGTGCCTTCCTATGTGACAGAGGAGTCTCGGATGCCAGCAGCCTGTCTTCAGAATCTAGGTATCATCCTGTTGATACCTTGAGTTGGGCATTTTCATGGCCTAAGAACTGTAAATGAAAAGTTAATAACTACTCATTGTAAAAGCCAATCTATTCTGGTATATTGTGTCCTGGCAGCTTTAGCAAACCAAAACAGGCTGCTGTGCACATTCTATATAGATCCTTAAGGCAAGAAAGTGGTTTAGTTATTTAGCTCAGAAACTTCATTAGATTATGATGAAATTCTGTAATTATCTTGTATTTCTTTTGAGAAGGAAATTAATTGTTAACAAAATATAAGGATATCATTATTATGTGCCTAACATGTATTTTAGGCTTCTTACATTATATGTTATCATCTAGCACTACTATTTACTAGTTGTTTGGTCATAGGTCAGATAAGGAAGACATTAGAGGGATTTGAAGCAGTGGGGATACTTCATGTTGACCTTGAAGAAGCAAATTGGCATATTGTGGAAAGAGGCACAGGACAGGGGATGGGGCTGCCTCTAAGTGCTGAATTCTGCCAACAACCAGTGAGCTTGGAAGAGACCCCAAGCCTCAGATGAGATTGCATCTCCAGATGCAACTTTATTTCAGCCTAGTAAGAAAAGAACTCAGCTAACCCCTGCCTAGACTCCTGAGTCATGGAAAATATGAGAGAGTAAGTTTGCATTGTTTTACGTCTCTAAGTCTGTGGTAATTTTGATTGCAGCAATAAAAAACTATTGCACCAACTATAACAAATATCAATTTGTGGCAAATTTTGTTTTATCTAAATCCCTGTCATTCCCTCCATCCTTGATTATTTTGAAAATAAATCCAAGACATGATTATATTTCTCGATAAATATTTTAGTATATGTCTCTAAAAGATAAGGACTTTTAAAACATAACAATGATTCCATTATAATACCTAAAAAAATAATATTTCAGTATCACCATATATCCAGGCAGTGTTCAAGTTGTCTCATAAATGTTTTCATAGCTTTTAAAGTTTATATGTTTGAATGCATTGTAATTGATTAATATATTCTGAGGTTCCTCTGCCTCTCAACTCCCGGTGTTTAGCTCTATGTAACCTTATCACATGTATGGATTTGTTAAATCACCCCTATAATCAAGACACAAGACACCTCAAAAAATTCCCATGTGCACCCCTTTATACACTCTCCTTCCAATTCTAACTCCTGGCAACCCTAATATGCTTGATATCCCTTTTTTTTTTAATTTTTTAAATTTTTTTGTTAATTAAAAAATTACAAGAAACACAAACATTCCCAACACATACACTCAGCAATTCACAATACCATCACATAGTTGCATATTCATCATCATGATCATTTCCCAGAACATTAGCATCAATTCAGAAAAAGAAACAAAAAGACAACAGGAAAATACAACAAACAGAAAAAAGAAAAAAAATTTTTACAGGCCATACCCCTCACTGATCCCTTTCATTGATCACTAGCATTTCAAACTAAATCTATTTTAACATTTGTTCCCCCATTATTTATTTTTATTCCATATGTTCTACTCATCTGTTGACAAGGTAGATAAAAGGAGCATCAGACACAAGGTTTTCACAATCACACAGTCACATTGTGACAGCTATATCATTATATAATCATTATCAAGAAACATGGCTACTGGAACACAGCTCTACATTTTCAGGCAGTTCCCTCCAGCCTCTCCATTACATCTTGGATAACAAGGTGATTGATATCCCTTTTTCTTCCATTTTCAGAATATTATATATGGGGAACCACATAGAATGTAACCTTTTGTACAATATGTGATTTCTAAATATTTTCTACCATTTAATTGGCTGCCTCTTCACCTTTTTGACAAAATCTTTTGAGATTCAGAAGCATTTGATTTTGAGGCATTCCCATTTATCTATTTTTTGTTGTTATTGGCTGTAAAGTTTAGGAAGCTACCTCCTATTACTAGGTCTTGAAGATGTTTCCCTACATTTTCTTCTAGAAACTTTACAGTGCTAGTTCTTTTATTTGGGTGTTTCATCCACTTTGAGTTAATTTTTGTGTAGGGTGTAAGATAAGGGTCCTCTTTTCTTCTATTGGTATTGATATTCAGTTCTTCCATGCCGAATTATTGAGAAGACAATTTTGTCCCAGTTCAGAGGATAATGGGGTCTTGTAAAAAATCACTGGACCATAGAGTTGGTGCTCTATTTCTGAACTCTTGATTTGATTCCATTCGTCAATGCTTCTATCTTTGTGCCAGTACCATGCTATTTTGACCACTGTGGCTTTATAATAGGTTTTAAAGTCAGGGAGTGTTAATCCTCCCACTTCATTCTTCTTTTTTAGGATGCTTTTAGCTATTCAGGGTCTCTTTCCCTTCCATATGAATTTGGTAGTTAGCTTTTCCAAATCTTCAAAGTAGATTGTTGGAATTTTGATTGGTACTGTGTTGAATCTGTGGATCTACTTGGGGGAGAATTGACATCTTAACTACATTTAGCCTTCCTACCCATGAGCAGGGAATATCTTTCTACCTATTTAGATCTCCTTTGATATCTTTTAGCAATGCTATATAGTTTTCTGTGCACAAGTCCTTTACATCTCTAGTTAAGTTCATCCCTAAGTATCTGATTCTTTTTGTTGTTATTTTGAATGGAATTTTTTCCTTAACTGACTCCTCAGTTAGCTCATTGCTTGTGTATACAAATGTTACTGATTTTTGCACATTAATTTTATATCCTGCCACCTTGCTGAATTTCTTTATTAGCTCAAGTAACTTTGCTGTAGATTTCTCAGGATCTTCTAAGTATAGAATCATATCATCTGCAAATAATGAGAGTTTTACTTCTTCCTTTCCAATTTGAATACCTTTTATTTCTCTGTCCTGCCTGATTGCTATAGCTAGAATTTCTAGCACAATGTTGAATAATAGTTGTGACAGTGGGCATCCTTGTCTTGTACCTGATCTTAGGGGGAAGGCTTTCACTCTCTACATTGAGTACAATGTTGGTTCTTGGTTTTTCATATATTCCTTTATCATATTGAGGTAGTTACCTTTGATTCCTATATTTTGGAGTGTTTTTTTTTATCAGAAAAGGATGCTGAATGCTGTTGAATGCTATTTCAACATCATCAATGTGATCATGTAATTTTTCCCTTTTGATTTTTTAATGTGCCGTATGACATTAATTGATTTTCTTGTGTTGATCCATCCTTGTATTCCTGGTATAATACCCACTTGGTCATGGTGTATAATTCTTTTCATGTATTGTCAGATTCGATTTGCTAGTATGTTGTTGAGGGGTGGTTGTATCTATGTTCATGAGGGAGATTGGCTTGTAGTTTTCCTTTCTTATAGCATCTTTATCTGGTTTTGGTATTAAAATGATATTAGCTTCACAAAATGAGTTAGGTAGAGTTCCTTTTTCCTCAATATTTTGGAAAAGTTTGAGCAGGTATAGGTGTTACTAGTTTTTTATGGAATGTTTGATAAAATTTCCCTGTGAAGCCATCTGGCCCTGGGCTTTTCTTTGTAGGAAGATTTTTGATGACTGATTGAATCTCTTTACCTGTGATTGGTTTGTTGAGATCTTCTATTTCTTCCTAAGTCAGTATAGCTTGTTTGTGTGTCTCCAGGAATTTGTCCATTTCATCTAAGTTGTCTAACTTGTTGGTGTATAGTTGTTCATAGTATCCTCTTACGATTTCTTTCATTTCTTCAGGGTCTGTGGTAACACATCCCTTCTCATTTCTGATTTGTTTATTTATTTGAATCCTCTCTCTTTTTTTCTTTGTCAGTCTTGCTAGTGGCCCATCAATTTTATTGATTTTCTCTAAGAACCAACTTTTGGTTTTATTCATTCTTTCTATTGTTCTTTTGTTCTCTCATTCATTTATTTCTGCTTTAATCTTTGTTATTTCTCTTCTCCTATTTACTTTGGGGTTTGCTGTTCTTCTTCAAGTTCCTCCAGGTATGCTGTTAAGTCCTTGATTTTTGCTCTTTCTTGTTTCTTAATATAGGCATTTAAGGCAATAAATTTCCCTCTCAGCACAGCCTTTGCCACATCCCATAAGTTCTTATAGGTTGTATTCTCATTTTCATTCATCTCCAGATAGCTACTGGTTTCTTTAGCAATTTCTTCTTTGTTTAAGAGTGTATATTTAGTCTCCATGTATTTGTGAATGTTCTCATTCTTTGGTGGTTATTGAGAACCAACTTCATCGCATTGTGATCAGAGAAAGTACTTTGAATAATTTCAATATTTTTAAATTTGTAAAGGCCTGTTTTGTGCCCCAGGATAGCATAAGGTCTATCCTGGAGAATGTTCCATGAGCACTGGAGAAGAATGTATAACCTTGTGCTTTGGGCTGCAATGACCTATATATGTCTGTTAGGTATAATTCATTTATCAAGTTATTTAACTTCTCTGTTTCCTTGTTGATCTTCTGTCTGGTTGTTCTATCTACAGAGGAAAGTGGTGTATTGAAGTCTCCTACTATTACTGTTGAAACATCTATTGCTTCTTTCAGTTTTGCCAATGTCTGTGTCATGTACTTTAGAGCTCCTTGACTGGGAGCATAAACATTTTTGATTGTTATTATTCTTGGTGAATTGACCCTGTAATCTGTATATACTGCCCTTCTTTGTCTATTAGGATGCCTTTACATTTAAAGTCTATTTTTGTCTAATATTAGTATAGCTACTCTTGCTTTCTTTTGGTTACAACTTGTGTGGAAAATCTTTTTCTATCCTTTCACTTTCAATCTATTTGTATCCTTGTGTCTAAAATGAGTTTCTTGTAAGCAGTATATAGCTGGATTATGTTTCTTTTTTATTTTTTTATTAATTAAAAAAATTAACAACAAACAAACAAAACAGTAAGATATCATTCCATTCTACATATATAATCAGTAATTCTTAATATCATCACATAGTTGCATATTCATCATTTCTTAGAACATTTGCATCGATTTAGAAAAAGAAATAAAAAGACAACAGAAAAAGAAATAAAACAATAATAAAGAAAAAAAAGTTATACATACCAAACCCCTTACCCCTCGTTTTCATTTACCACTAGCATTTCAAACTAAATTTATTTTAACATTTGTTCCCCCTATTATTTATTTTTATTCCATATGTTCTACTCTTTTGTTGATATGGTAGATAAAAGGAGCATCAGACACAAGGTTTTCACATTCACAGAGTCACATTGTGAAAGCTGTATCATTGTTCAATCATCATCAAGAAACATGGCTACTGGAACACAGCTCTACATTTTCAGGCAGTT
>PVIY010047113.1:0-18059 GCA_004026745.1 Myrmecophaga tridactyla
ACCATCATACCAAAACATCTTTAACAGAGAAATTCTATTCTAATTAAGTATTGACTCCATATATCCCACCCTCACTCCTGCCTCTGGTAACCAAATTCTAATTTCTGACTCTGAATTTGCATATTTGAATTATTTCATATAAGTGAGATCATACAATATGTGTCCTTTTGTGTCTGGCTTAATTCACTTGACATGTTGTCTTCGTGGTTCATCCATGTTGAGGAATATAGCAGAATTTTATTCCTTTAACCTTATATTTCTTATACCGTGAAGAAGTCTGGGGTTTCAGAGCATCAGGCCAGAGTGATCAGGGCCTTGGGGTGGGGGCAGTGAAAATTTATGAATTTTAACAGCCCTTACAGCTCTTCTGGTGCATACCAGTTGAATATCAGCTCTCCTCTTATGTATTGTCAACAGCTTCAGCCACAAAACATCCTTGCTTAATATTCATCTTCCACAGGTGTCCTCCAGGTGTTTCCCCATACAGGAAACCACAGCCAGCAAGACACTGGTATTGCCCTTTTCCTGAAAACCAAAGGCCTTTCCTGTACCCCTTCTGAATGAAGGTCTCACCTTCTAAGTGCTGGCTCAGCCCTGATCCCATTTCATTGTAAAAAATGAACTTCAGGTCTGACCTCAGAATCCCCCCAAAAGGGCTGGTTACAGATTGTCTGACAACGCTTGCTCTAACCCTAAAGAAAAACAACAAAGAAACAATGGCTTTGCAGTGGCTCAGGATTGATGAAGCTCACAACTGTTAATACTTAGTTTTGATGGTTCTTTCTAAGGAAAGAAGAAAAGAAAATAGCACATTTTCAATCTTCTAATTCATCATTCCTTCTGTAGCAGCAAAGAAAGAAATTCATATCTACATAAAATTTCAAATGACAGTATTTGATGAAACAAGCACTATTTGTGAGGGACCTATCCTGCCAGCATGTAGATAAACAAGCAAAAGGTTGCTGAAAAACTTGTGTTGAGTCGATATAGCCCTGATTAATTTTCTGAGGTAGCAGCTTCCCAGAGCTTGGGCAGGAAGGTCAACAGTTACTGGTCATGTACCCAGATAAGAGCTTGGCACTGGGTTGACACTCGTCACTGGTGATCTGCTTAAATCCAGGAGAAGCATCAGTTGACATTTCATATTCCTCCAGGTCCTCCTTTTGCTCACAGACTGGAGGAGTTTTCCGTGACTCATTGATTGAATGTAAAAATTTATGGGATCAGTTTGGAAGATGTCAGTTTCCCATGGCTGCCACGACAAAGTACTTGGTGGCTTAAAACAAGAGAAATGTGTCGCACAGTTCTGGGGGCTGGATGTCTGAAATCAAGGTGTTGGAAAGGCCATGCTCCCTTCGAAGTTTATGGGGAAGAACTCTGTGTCTTCATAGCTTCTGTGGTGCGCTGGCAAGACTTGGTGCTTCATAGTTACAGGTCTTACCAAATCTATCTCAACTACGGATCAATTATGAACAATAAAGCAAGCCAATATCTTAAAGCTAGTCTCAATATATTTAAAAATATTTGAGTTGATTAAAATCATGCAGAAAGTGTGCTCTTATCACAAGGAGTAAACGAGAAATAAATGATATAAAGATAGCTGGAAAATCCCCAAATATTTGCAAATGAAACACCATATCAAAACAGCCCCTGGAGACTATAAATAAAATGCAAATTAAAAATTTTTTTATAAGACATTAAAAATATACTATACAAAGTTTTATCAGTTGCAGCTCAAGACAAGCTTTGGAGGAAATATACAGTATTAAATACATATATTTTAGAACAAATGAAAGGTTTAAAATCAATAATCTAAGTTTCCATCTTAAGAATTTAGAAAGAGAATAGCATATTAAATTTTAAAAGGTGAAAGGAAAAATGGAGGAGAAATCAGTGAATTAAAAAACAGAATACACTAGAGAAAATCTACAAAATCAAAAGTTTATTTTCTGAAAATATATATAAAACTGACAAGCCACCAACAAACTTAGTCAAGGAATAAATGAGAAAGCATAAATTATTGACATCTTGACTAAAAATGGAACATCATTGCAGAAGACATGAATAACTCCATGCCAATGCGTTTGACAGCTTAGATAAAATGGACGCATTTCTTGAGAAACAACTGAAATTTGGTAGGAAAGGATGAACTTTTCAGTAACTGGAGGCTGACAAATGTGATAACTTTATGAAAAAGTTCATGTTGATTCTTATTTCATGCTGTATACTGATATTAATTAAAAATATGTCATAGGCCTAAATGTAGAAGATAAAAATAAAGCTTCTAGAAAAACATGAGTATATATTCATGACTTGAGGTAAGCAAAGATTTCTTAAGCAGGATATGAAAACATTAACCATATAAGAAAAACTTACTACATTGATGTCATCAATATGGATGTAAATTTATCAAAAGACCCACAAAAAGTGGATATGAGTTACAGACTGGAAAAAAAGTTTCAAAATACTTATATCCAATAAAAGATTCATATCCTGAATAAAGAATTCCTCAAAAATCAACAAAAGAAAATCAAACCACCCAATAAACAAAAGGGCAAAAGAATACTTCATGGTAGCTAAAGGATTCAGCCATTTAAAGTTGATTGCCTCCAGATTAACTTTCAAACAACTTTACATTTACTCTAGATAGAAGAGTGTGCATGCATAAACAAGTGTGAGGTAACCAAGTACTTTCTTTCTCTCTTTTAAGACAAGCAAAGATTGTCTTAAAATTTGATTATCTTGATTTGATATTTGTAAAAGATATTAGTGTTTTAAGGATTTTTTTTTATTTGTTATCATTTTTAAATCTTTAAAATTGTGAAATATATGTACAAAAAAGCAATACATTTCCAAATACATTTTAACAAGTAGTTATAGAACAGATTTTAAAGTTTGGTATGGGTTACAGTTCCACGATTTTTTGTTTTTTCTTCTAGCTGCCCCGAGACACTAGAGACCAAAAGAAATATTAATATAATGATTCAGCAGTCATGCTTATTTGTTAAATCTTATCTTCTCTTTTATACTCCTCCTTCTTTAGGATTCTTGAAATAAAAATTTAAATAGAAATGAAAGAATAATATGATTTCCTTTTGGCTTAATTTTCTTGTTTATTTTTAACTTTAAATTTTGATTTAATTTCAATTTATAGAACATCTTAAAGAATGGTACAATTAATTCCCATAGATCCTTTACCAAGTATCAGCAATTGCTTATATTTTGTCCCATTATTTTATAATGATTTCTGTATAAATGTGTATGTTTGTATATGTGCACATATAATTTTATATGAATCATTTGGGAGTACATTGGATACAAGTGCCCTTTACCCCTAGATACTCCAGTGTGTATTTCCTAAAAACAAGGACATTCTTTTACATATTTATAAGACAGTTACAACAATCAGAAAATGTGACATTTACTCAATACTACTATCTAATACATAATCTACATCCAAGTTTTGTCAATTGTCCCAGTAATATCTTGATAGCTATTTCCCTCCTTTCTAGATTCCAGTCCAGGGACATGCACTGCATTTAGTTATGTCTTTAGTATTCTTTAATCTGGAACAATTCATCAGCCTTTCTTTGTGTTGTTGTCTTTACATTTTTGAAAAGTAAAGGCTTATTTTCCATCTGTATTTCCCTTTTGGTGGTAAATTGTCTGCTCCATGATTTTGCCCATTTTCTAATTGAAATTTTTTAATGTTGATTTTTGAGAGTTCTTAATGTATTCTAGATATCATTTTGTCAACAATCTATAGCTTGGTTTTTCATCCTCTTCATATGCATTTTATCAGATAAAGTTTTTAATTATGGATGAAATACAATCTAACAATTTTTATTTTTATGGCTCCTACTTTTAGTGTTAAGTCTAAGAACTCTTTGTTTAACCCTAGATCCAAAAGATTTTCTTCTGTTTTATTCAAAAAGTTTTATATTTAAGTCCATGATTTATTTTGAGTTAATTTTCATATAAGGTTTGAGATTTGGGTTAAAATTAATTTTTTTTCCCCATAGATATCCAATTGCTCCAGCACCTTTGGAATCTTTTCTTTACGGGATTTCTGTTTCATTTTTGTCAGAAATCAGTTGACTATATTTGTGTAAGAACACTGAAGGGTGGAGGTTTGGTTCACCCTACCAGGCAAGTCACCTAGACCAACAGAAGTACAAACAAGGGTGAGGGAAATTTACATGCGGTAGAGGAGGGAGATGATGAGTTATAGTTTGGTCTTAGGAGCAACTGCAGGGATGGGGGCTATAACTTGTTCTTACTAACTTTCCTCCTGCAATCCTCCCCAGAGAATCCACTGAGAAGAAGCTCCCAGAACTTAATGAATGATGTATATGTAATGCATAAAGTGAGTCAATCATAGAGGCACAAAAGCTGGCTGGAGTGGATGCTGTGTGTGCCCCACTCGCTTTACTAAAACACTCATTTCCCCAGCTGGTATAGGTGTTGGTGGCGGTTCCCTCCCTGGGAAGATCCACTTCCAAAGACTCTTTAGTACATGGGTATAAAAGCCCAACCCCTTTGCCTTCATTTGGGACAAGACTGAAGATCATTACAGCTCCAGAACTCCCTATGGGATCAACTGACCTTTTGTTGTATCTACATTACAGTTCAGCTTTTCCCTCTGCCCAGGCTGTTTCCTTGGGTCCCTTCTAAGCAAAGTTATCCTCAGGAAACTTCCTGCACTGAAATCTCCAACTCTGAACCTGTTTCCTGGGGAACTCTATCTGTAATAGTTGTTTTTGTTACAGTGAAAAATATTTAGCTTCTCTAATTGTGACATTTTAATGTCGATTCTTGGCCCTTATTTTGGCACCACATTTGTAGTGTTGGAGCATTTGACTCAGGATTTACTACTTTGTGCCTTTCTGTAAGCCCTAAAGAGTGAAACTAATACCCTGAGGCGTAGGTTACTGCAGATCAGAGGCCCCTGGCACCAGTCTTATTGGAATCCCCAAAAAGAAATCTACACAGTTCATTTTTATTATAAAACTTCTGATGCTTTCCAAGATGTGTTCATACAAATTAATGGTTTCCTGAAGGTGTGGCTTCTCTTTTTTGTACTTCCTCTCCCTGGGTGCAAAGCTCTGCTCTGGCTGCCTGTGGAGACTGCTTTGGGCCTGGGGAATGGGAGCATTTTGGCTGGCTGAGGTAAGTACAGGGGCAGGCCCGTGTTTGCACTACTGTGACACAGACCGCACGGGTGAAGAGGGTGTGTCTTGGGGAGTGGAGAGCTTGGGCTCTGGGTTGAAACCCTATAAAAGAGTATCAGTTTTGACATCTTTAGGATCACAGAAGTATTCTTTCAGGAAGTGTTTCGATAGACTGTAAGTGTTTTGGTACTCAGTAGGGCTGTGGCTTGAATAGCTGGATTTGTCCAGGCACTTCTGGAGGAAGGGGACCTGGGGCCTCCCAGGAATGCTGGGTCAAGAATCCAGGGTAGAGGTCTTGGTGATGGTTGGACAGCCCCAGGTTCCAATTTCCTTTTTTGCAGTCCAGATGATAGGGAACATTGGCCTCCTATTTAAACAAGTCTAATATTCCCTTCCTTGTGCTCTATGTGACAGGACAGTCTCTCTGGGGCACACAGTTCTGACAGGAGTGACTGTGACCTAATGGGACCTTGACCTTCAGAAAAGGAGAAAGAGTCCTGGATTCCTTGGGTTGATTTTGGATAGATAATTCTGGAGAAACAGACCACTTGCCATGCTCATGGGTGCCGTTCTTCCTTGGGAAGATTCTTCTTTTGAAAGGAGTGCTTTGAGCTTTCCTTCTCCTTATGGGAATGTAGACAAGCTCTCTCACTGGAAAGGGAGCTGGCTGGTGTTTCTGAACCTTTGAGTCTGTGGCATTTGCAAAACTTCCTAACATTCCTTAGCTTTCCCCATTAAGTTTCCAGGGCAGTATAGGATGAGTTGAAATATTTTAAGGAAGAGGCTAGGCCAGCTCCTGCCAGGTTCTTATAGTGCCATTGTGCCTGAAACTGTGACTTCATTATACCATCTTGAGCATCCAAGAGATGTCAGAGTTAGGGGACAGGAATTTCCCCCATGTCCAAACCCATTCTTAGGTTATGTTTTTTTTTCTGGAGCCCATTCAAATCCTGACCCCATGATCTTTTTTGTAGTGGGTGTTCCCTAGTATCCTCCTGGTACTATGCTCTTTCCTTTTCTCATTTTCCTGATGATTCAGCAACACAGAAGGAAAATGGAGTGCCAAGGTGCACTCTAGAAGGTACCAGGGAATAAGGTATAAGAAAAGACTATAGGCAATGGGTGGGAAGGTTTCCATCATAATGTGGAATACTGAATTCATATTCTGTCCTTACTACATTATCTGGGAAAGGAGAACTGTACTTCTTGGGACCCTAGGCATCAGTGGCTTTGGATTAGGAGTGCCCAGAAAACATGGTATATATATAAGAGCAGTTAAGATCACAGCCAGGTATAGGGACACAGGTTAGGATTGGGCTGGGAATAAGCATGAAAAAGTTAGCAGCCCTGATGAACTGAGAGCAGCCCTAGATGTGAACAAGAGACCCCCGGATGGATGGATGTGAATGTGTTTCAAGATGTCATTCTCTGACCCAGAAACTTTCCCTTAGCCTTGCCCACATATAAAGTTTCTCTATGCAAGGCTACATGTAAGGACAATAAAAACTGACTATGGAACAAGAGAAGAGGAACAGCTGGCATCAAGTGAGAGCCCCTTGCCCTTCTCTAGCATGTCTTTAGGCCACAAACCATCACCTGGGTGATGTCTAGCGTGCTGGTGTGAAGCTATTAGGTACCCCAGAAAAGCTATGTCCTTTAATTCTCATTCCGTATTGCTGAGTAGAATCTTTTTTATTGTTTCCATGGAGATATGACTCACCCAATTGTGGGTGGTAACTTTTGCTTGGACGGTTTTCACGGAGATGTGTCTCTACCCATTCAAGGTGGGGTTGCTTATTGGAGCCCTTTGGAGGGAACCATTTTAGAAAAAGCTTTAGAACCCTTTGGAGATGATGAAAAACGCCATTGGGGGCACTTCATAAAACAAAAAGCTGGGAGAGAAAACTAGCAGACTCTGCCAAGTGCTCTTCCAGCTGAGAGAGAAACCCTGAATATCATCAGCCTTCTTGAACTGACGTATCTTTTCCTGGATGCCATAGATTGGACATTTTTATAGCCTTGTCTTAATTTAGATGTTTTCACAACCTTAGAACTGTAAACTTGCAACTTAATAAATTCTCCTTTTTAAAAGCCATTCCATTTCTGGTATATCACATTCTGGCAGCTTGCAAACTAGAGCATCCAGCATCTGTGGGCACAGCCTCTGCACAAGGCATTCCTGTGTCCCGCCTCATGATGATATCATTCTTCTCATTCCTGAAGAAAATATTTCAAGCCTGAGGCTCTGTTCTGAACCCTGATCTAGTTTCCCACCTGTGAATTTCTCTCTTCCAGTCAGATGTCTGCGGCCACATCTCTGTTGTATCCCGAGGAGTGTGAAGACAAAGTTGGCCCTGGAAATGTCCTAGGCAATGCAGGTAAGTCTGTTCTTGGGATTGGGAATGGAGTAGGAAGGCCTTTGAGGAAGAGATTCCGGAGGGGTTAATGCTTTAGGAGATTGTGCTTCAGTCCTCAGAGAGGGAAGGCCTGATCCCTGGTGACCATCCTCCAAGGAATCAAACGACCATTTCTCTAACTAGCTTGAAATCTATATTCTTTCTGATATCTCTATGACTGACTTGTGATCTTGTAAAGGGGGAAACTGAGTTCTCTGTGTTCATAGCCTCTCTAATAGTTTCAGATAATGTAGGTAATGTGACCATACTTACCAAACCAAGACATCTGGCTTTATGAAAAATTGTTGTAATGTTTTAGAGTGGGAGGCAACTGAAAAATATCATTTCACTGAAAGATACTGGGATTTGATGAACATTTTGATGTTTTATGGGATAATGCTGCCAAATTTTGAAGCCGGGACATCTGCCAATTATTCAGAATGCTTTTAATTATAGACTCTGAGACTATTTGAACTTGAAGGGATCATAGGGGTTATATAGTCAAATATCACTATACAAATAAAGTAACTGAAAGTAGATAATGTGGCTTTCCAGGGTCACACTAAGCATCACTGTTCCCTCCATGGCTGCCCTATTGTGATTCCTGGCAACACATCCATTCCATCTGTCTGCTTTCCACCTGAGACCCTTGTCTCTTAGAGTTCAAAAGACCAATGCCCCAGAATGTGATTTCAAAGACGAAGTGCTTGCTGTGCCTGTGCTTCTACCAGAGCCTTGTACATGTGAGATGAATAAGATGGACTTGCCCAGGATTACCTTCATGGGCCTGCAACCCTCACAATATTACACAGGACTCCAAACTCAGAAGGGCTTCACTCTGGGTTTATTACTGTGCTGTGGCTGTCTTGAAATTCTTAATAGTTTTTGAACAATGGGCCCTGCATTTCACTTTACGCTGGGCCCCACAAATTATGTAACCAGTCCTGGACACACACCCAGAGGACAGGGATGTAGGCTGTCCCTCGAAAACAAGTAGGAGGAAGTTCAGTCTCTAACAGGCTTATTTATATTTCCTGGGAAGATGAGTGTGAGCTCTTAATTGCCAATCTTTCCTGTAAAGGCAAAATTTGTGTGATCCTGTATGTCTTAAGTTAAGCCAGAGCCACTTCAGGAATGATCTCTGTTACTTCTGGGCATCTTTAGATAGGTGGGGAATTTGGATTTGGATTTTGTGATTGACACCGTTACAACCATACATGCACTTTTGGATGCTATGATTACCATCTTTTCCCAATCGCAATGATCACATGGAGTGTCAAAAGATTTTCTGGGTTAGTTCAGGATGTGAAAAACAAAGAAATATAGTTTAAATGGAAAAACACTGATATTAGGTGACATTTTGATATTCTATGATGACCCATAATCCCTAATATAGTAAGAATACACTGAGAAGTATATGCTTTCGGGGGGGCAGATTTTGGGTGAGGAGAGAGAATTATTTTCCTAAGACCCACAGCAGGACTATTTTCAGGGCACACTGTAAAATGAAAATATGGAGTTCCTTGTTTAGAAATTTTTAAGAATTTCAAGAGGGCGACAGCACCTTCTGAGCATGGGGTCCTATGTGACTGTGTAATGAAGCCAGCTCGGCTTCATGGCTTTTCAGAGCTGGAAGGCCAAAAAGTCATCTTATACTACAGCTTGCATGAGGGTGGTCATGTCCTTTGGATGGAGAAAAACTAGAAGCTGAAGCAATTACACCCATTTGAGAACTAACAGAAAAGGTTGGGATTGTTCCTGTGGACATTGGCCTTTCCAACATGAGGTTATGGTTCCTAAGTGTTCTTAATGAATATGCAGTAATAGAATTGCACCTTCTTGCCATCAATTCCCCTGATTTTGCCCCATCTTACCGGGACAAGAAAGGATGATCACAATTCCTTTCTTTAACCCCATGCTCCTGGTGTCTGTATAGATTGAGAAATAGCTCTTTCCAGCTTTATTCTGCCAATAATCCACATGGAAAAAAGGTCAGAAATAATCAGTTTGTATCTTTATGAATTTTCTTGATGTGTTTTATATTGTGCAGAACTGTTCTCAATCTCATTCTCCAGAGATGCTGTTTTCATCTTACCCATGGCTTTGCTGCCTCGAGGGGGCTCTGTGTTGTTTCTAGGTCATAACCATAAGCAGGTCACCCATTTGCTTTTTCAGGTACACCAAGGAAAGGAGATCTGGGAGACAAACTCCTGAACGAAGCAGAGGAGCCCAGAAATGAGGATGTTGAGCTCAGAGGTCTGGAATGTGACTTGAAGAATAAAGATGCCTGTATTGAAACTATTGTTACATTTTGATCAAGACTTGAGGTTCAGAGTGGGCCATGGTGGCTCAGTAGGCAGAGTTCTCGCTTGCCATGCTGGAGACCCAGGTTTGATTCCTGGTGCCTGCACATGCTAAAAAAAAAAAAAAAAAAAAAATACTTGAGGTTCAGAGACTATTGCTCACTGTCTCTTTCCAGATGGGGTATTTTGATTGACATTCCATTTTTATATGTTGTCCAGTAGTAAGTAAGCTTTAGATCTTCTCACACCAGTTCTGTGCTATTGAGAAATCTTTGTGAATGTCTAGTGTACTTTACAAGTGGCTTTGCTAGTTTTACCAACCCCAATATATACATTTTTTCTTCTACTGGGTGAAATCCTAGCTGCGTGACCTGTGGTCAGACTGAGAGAGATGCTGAATAAAAGGTTCAGATTTGAGGTTTCTCTCCCCCCAAAGCTGTCCTCACAGTAAATCATACCTGACTATTCTAGAAATTTTCTGTTTTAATTACTCCATTTTTTCTTGCATGATTTTGTTCTCTATCCCTAAAGATTCTGGAATGTGGTTTCACTGAGGCAGATGCAGGTAGAACTTTCTCAGTAAATATAAATAAATGCAAAATATTAGAAATAAAAAAAATCTCAGTCTGATTTGGAATAGAAAAGTATGCAAGTCATTTGGAAGCAGAATGTTTCTATGTTTTTCACTTTGTAACTTTGGCCATATAGCAACCAATGTGTGTTACATGGTAATTAAAAATGAACACTGTCTCTTAAATTCTCAAATACAGTGATCTTTAAAAATGTAAATCAGTTCAAGTTACTCCACAGTATGGTTAGATTTTAGTTGGGGAAACAATTTTCCGTTCTCACTTTTTTTTTGGCTATGGGGTAAGATCAGAAACCACATGTCGGTCAGTGGGGAAGAGTAGTGCTGGAAGTTTCACTGGAATCAGGGTTATTGATTTCAGCTGAGACAGGACTGTTCTGGTTCCCTCAGCATGTTATAGCAATGGTGACTATGGATTATTATTCTCAATTTGTATCCTAGATTCAATTTATTGGTGCATGACACCTTGGAAAAGATCTCTGTTGTAAGTCAACTCTTCCTGTAAAACTACTTTCTCTCCACTATATCTGAATTAACTCTTTTGAAGAAATGAGGTAACCCCCTATTTCAAGCAGGGAGCAAAAGAAAGCTCAATGATAAACCCTTACGCACAAGTGCCTATCTTTATCCCCAAATTCCATCCTAATCTGTGCCTCTCAGTGGAAGGGGAAGGGAATGGCATTTTAAAATTTCTGCCCTGATGTGGTTGGGTCAAAAGCATAAAGTCTTATACAGAGTAGGGTTAGACTAGCTAATTTTCTGAGCCACCTACAAAATCCTTAGAGTTCACACACCTGCTGGGCACAAACATACCATCTACAGGTAACATGTTCAAACCTTTTCTTTCACATCCAAATGAAGTGGTTGGAATCATCAGCTCTATATACGCTCTCCAGTATTTCTGAAGATTTCTGGGTGTGTTTGGGCTATGATGTTTTTAATTACTATCTGCTGACAATGTGTTTTCGTGGACTTCTCCATCTGTATTCCCTGCACTTCCCCCATGCTTCCTATCTTCTCTTTGCCTCACTTTACTTCATGTATGGACATTTTATTGCTGCTTCCTCCTCCTCCAAAAGCTTATTTAATCTAATCCACATCTACTGAAGTTTTGTTGTTAAAGGAGAGTGGGGAGGAATATAGCCTGTACAACACATAAAATAATTAGCAAATTGACCTAATCTTAATATCCCTCTGTATTCTCCTCTATCCATTCTGCCTGATGGAATTTCTTTGTCTCTCCTCTTTCACCCTGTCACCGTGACTTATTGCACACTCTTCCCTCTCTCTGTAGATCTTCTCTGATTTCCTTTTATTTACGAGTTTGCAATGCCTCCTAAAGTTCTTTTGACCCCAGTGACTCAGGAAGAGAGAAGTAATGGGAGAGCTGACCAATAAAATATCCTTCCTCCCCCTGAGGCAGAGTAGAGCACTTTTGTCCACTTCAGATTGTATGCTTCACTCATGGGAAGGGAATCAGAGCAGAGATTTATCCTTCTAGGAGTCACTGCCTGGCCAACCTGTTGCTCTCTAATTGTTATATTTGAGGTATCATTGTGTATAAGCTGACCCTATTAAACAGGATTTATACATTCTGACTTTTTGATTGTGCATTGAGCCATCAGAGACTGCCTAAATTTCTGGATAGGAACACTGACAACAATTTTAGCACATAAGTTGATTGGTCTAGTTTGCAGCACTCACAGGAAATTACTCTAAGGACTGTAAGCCCAGTTACAGTACCTGGGCACTGTCTGACCTTTTATAATAAAATATGTGTGAAGAGTATAATTAACCTTTACTTCCTTTACCCACAACCCACCTCCTTTTCCTGAAAGCAAAAACAGCTGCTGTTATTTCTTTTGATAGAGCAAGATTTTCTTTCCTGTTACATACCACTCTGGTTATAATTGCAAATGGGCTTAATGAAGAACAGAAAAACATCCTGCACCTTTAGTAATATCTGATTAAGAGTAAAGCAAGAGTTCCTTGCTGATCTCTACTTGGCAGAAAATTGTGGTGTGCTTCATGTGTCTTAGATTGCACTGAAAGATCTACCGTATCTATAGAATTTCCTAAACTGGCAGCCTCACTCGTGATCATTCATAGAGATAAGTGGCATTTAATTTTAGATGATCGAATTTGATATATTAATTGATAACATTTTGTGTAATTTGGCTCAAACTGACAACTACCTATATTATGTTCTCAAAATATTTATTAAACGAGGTAACTTATTTTATAGGCCAAAGGCACCCTATTCCTGCTAAAAGGGGAATAGATTTGAATGCCAATTCCCAGTGTCAACTCTGGAGAAATAACAGAAATAAGAAGGAAAGGAGCATCCAGAGAATTAACTATATCCAAGTAAGCCATTCCCTGGGTAGACTGAAGCCTATATTGAACTGGTAACTGGAGAGGGGCAGGACAGAGATGAGTGGTTGTAGTCTCACAGGAGGACTGCAAGGAGAGAAAATGAAAGTGTAGACTGGTGGAAAGTTCTGACCTTGCACTTTCCCTAATTCCTTTTATTATTTCTTTTGTGGCAGCAATCTCATCTATTCTTTGCTGTGTTCATAACTAATATCAGAGAAGTACAAAAGTGCTACCAAGCTGAGAAATTAAAGAAAAAACAAGGACTAAATGGTAGGATGAATATAGATGAAGAACAAATTGGGGGCTTGGAATATTAACTGGTGTACTTTTCCCAGAAGTCAAGAGGAGAGAATAAAAAGTCAGAAAATAAAGCTGATATGCTAAGAGATGTAGAGGACAGTAGACAATCACCCACATCTACTTAATAGGGGTCCTAGAAGGAAAGAAAGAAAACTAGAGAGGATGCAACAGTTAAAGAGCCAGTAGATAACAGATTTCACAGAATTAAAGAAAAATATATGAGGTCTAAATTCGAAAGGCTTATAGATTGCCTTTCAAGCAACATGAGGAAAAAAATCTGTTTTGGTTTGGTAAAGCTGATGAAATGCAAATTACCAGAAACAGAATGGCTTTTAAAAACAAGGCTTTATTAGCTTACAGATTTACAGTTCCTAGGCTGTTGAAATGTCCCAATTAAGGCATCAACAGGACAATACCTTCTCTGAAGACTGGGTACCAGTGATCTTGGGCTCCTCTGTCAGATAGCAAGGCAGATGGCAATGTCTGCTGATCTTTTTCTCCTGAGCTTTGTTGCTTCAGCTTCTGGCTTCTCCTGCTGTGGCTTTTTCTCTAAACTTCTCTGGGTGTTTCTATTTTCTGTGTGTTCTTTATCCTCTTATAAAGGGTTCCAGTAAGAGAATTAAGTCTCACTCTGGGACAGGCTTCAATTGAAATAACCAAATCAAAAAGTCCCACCTACAAGAAAGAGATCTGCACCCACAGGAATGGGTTAAAATTGCATCAAGAACATACAGCCTCCAAACTACCAAAAAGCTGTTGTAATAGGGAAGCAATAACTATATTTAATAAGGTAATGAGTTCTTATGTCCAGCAAACCATCTGTATTAAAATACTCTTATCAGCCAAGTATTACCCAAGATTGATGAAAGATTTTTTTGGGGCATCTATTTTCAGAAAAGAAACTGCCAGGTCATTGAATATAGCTGCCCATATTTTTTAGAAACTGACAAACTATTTTTCAAAGTGACTGTGCAAATTTCCACATCTACTAGAAACTATGAGGGGCTTTTAAATTCACCCATTCAACTGAAAATATAGGGAGGGCTCATTCTGGTTATAATTTGTGTTTTCTGGAAGACTAATGATGTTGAAAATCTTTTCATATTCTTTCTTATCTTCTTTTTGAATTCCAATTACATATAAAATTAGATCTTTTGGCATGTCTATTATGCCCTGTTATGTCTTTTTTCTATTGTTATTTTTTCTTTATATAACTTTATATAAATCTTTTCTACTGATTTATCTTCCAGTTTCTTAAGCTGCTCTTCAGCTGTGTTTAATCTGTTATTAAATAATCCACTGAGACCTTAATTTCAGATATTGTACTTGTCAGCTCTGAAATGTTCATTTAATTATTTTTTATAAATAATTCTCTGTTGAAAGTCTACATATTTTCATCTATTTCTATGACTATTTTCTTACCACATTAAGCATATTTCTTTTAATGTCTTTGCTCATATGCTACAAAATCTTAGTCAATTGTGCATCTATTTCTAGTTTCTTTTTTTTTTTAACTTGGCTATTTTTATATGATTCCACCTCTTCACATACATAGCACATTTCATAAATTTGAGACATTGTTTAAAAATTAAAGAGACTCTGAAAGCTCTTATTTTTTCCCACCAAAGAGGTTTTTTTAAAATCACCATTTCTACTGTGAGACTGATAGTGGAGGAGCCTCTTTACCTTAATGCATCCAGAGACTGGGCTAGGTTGAGGCATCGTTGATGCTTTGTTTAAGAATGTATTCCCCAAGTTTAAATCATAGAGATTTTTCTTTCATTAGCTTCTATTGATTTTATGATTTTGTCTTTCACATTTAGGTCTGTAATGGATATCAATCTAACCTACAAAGTATTAGTAAATTCCCAGAAATGTTATTTTATTTTCATATAATCTGCCATGTGTTTGACAGTCCATCATTTCCCCTTTGAAGTGTGATGTCAAATTTATCAATGGGTCAACCTTTTAATTTTGTATCCTATATTTATTTACTTATCCATATCCATATTAAATTTTCTCTATTATCTTTCTGAAAAAGCACTATAACCACACAAACTCAATTAATTTCTCCATGTCTTGCTGATATACAATTATATATCATCATGTGAGGGGCACAGACATTCTTGTTTTAATTACCCTCTCAGGAAACCATTGCTTTCTCCTCTCCAAAGACACTTTCTTATACAGCCATTCTGGAAAAAAAGCTTGGATTTAAAGGTTCTGAGACCTACTAAGGTTCTGACATTACAGCAAAGTAAAGGTAAGACATTATTAGGCTATAGTAGGTCATGGGTGCATATTGTAATATCTAGAGTAACTACCAAAATATAGAAAATAATGTAGAACTAACAAATTGAAAGTGTGTGTGAAATATAAGATATTTGATAAATCCAAAAGACGGCAAAAAAGAAAAAAGAGTAAAAAGTGCATGTAACTGGAGGGTCAAGAAGAAACAAAGAGTGTTGTAATAGATACAAAACACATAGGCAATAAGTAATTACATTAAATGTAAGCATATTGAATGTTCCAATTCAAACACTAAGTCTTTCATAATGGATCGAAGGTAAATCTTGACTATATGCTGCTTATTATGACTGAAATATGAGAGACAAAAGGCTAGAAAACAATATACTATGCAACCACTAAACAAAAGAAAGTTAATGTAGGTAAGCAGGTAAAGTGGACTTTAAGGCAAGAAATATATATATATTTTTCCTTTGAAATCAAAAAATATCATTTATTTCCTCCCTTTTCATTTGCCCAGGTCTATTGTGTTACATAATGAAACCAAAAAATGAACTAAATAAAGTACTTTCTCAAAGTTTACTTCGGATAAAGTAATTGAAGACAGTTTTACAACGATACATTGTACAAAGGAATGGAAAATAATTTAAGAGAGTATTTGAAGCCCTGGTTTCTAATATATTCATAAATGTCCATTTGCTCCCATGCCTACAAAGCACGGCCTCTGGGAGCCTTCACCCCAAGTTCACAGTGGGGATATTTTCCACAAAAAAAGGACTGTTTGTGCGTGGTAAAGCAAAGCTCCCCTTGGCAAAAGAAAATAAGGAGAGACTTCCATCAGAAGTGTCATCACATCAATAAGTCTTTCCAGTTCTGCAACTCTGAAGCAATCAAAACACCATTAAACACAGAAACTACTGTCTACTTAAAATATTTGAAATAATATGTAAGAATAAAAATTTCTCACACCTGTATAGTTAAATAGCTATGATTTCCAGCAAAGCAGCAAGTGCCTTACTTATTTTCATTGCCTTTTTCAGTTTATAGATCATTTCTTCAGCTTTATGAAACTGTATCAAACCAAAGCAAACAAACAGGAAAAAAAGAAAAAGAAAAAAATATCAGTTCAGCGAATTTCAATGCAAAAGGACACTTATCTTCTATCCTTTTTACCAGCTTTCCTCTTTCCAGAGAGTAAGTGTTTGGGTTAAGTGTTTGGGTTTCATATCAAACACATGTCTATCTGCCTCCCCTTTCTTCCCCAACTGATTCATCTTCTTTTGAGCATTCTTCATCATAGTCTAGGCAAGAAATATTTTAAAAAGCACTATTAAAGACAAAAATTGACATATTACAATAAAGGGGAGAAGCCATCCTGAAGATATAACAATTCTGAATCATTGCAAATGCTTTAAGATAATTCCAAAATAACAACAAAAATTTCTCACACACATAAAGAGAAATAGACAAATCTAAAATCATAAGTTAATAGAATGCAAATAAAAATCAGTCAGGACATCTATTATATACAATCTATTATATTTGACATTATACTATATATTACATATAAAGAGTTATGATAATGGTAATACTTGTTTCATTTATAGTTTTAGGGGGAAAGCATTTAATAATTCACTATTATGTTTGGTGTTTGCTGCATGCTTTGTGAAGATAATCTGTATCAGATTGTGGAAATTCCTTCTATTCCTATTTTACATTAATTCCTATTTATCTTGAGTATTGAATTTCATCAAATGTTTTTCCACATTGAAAAAAATGATTATATAATTTTAATTCTTTTTCTGTATTAATGAAAGTTACACTGTTTTTTTCAGATTTTATATCGTCCTTTCATTCCTGGAATAAACTTCATTTGGTCATGATATATTGTATTTTATATCTACAACTGGCATTCATTATGTGAATATTTCACAATTCTGATCTAGAAGGATTAGTAGTATTCTTTGCCCATGAGGTTTTCTTTTCATTATTTAAGAAATTAGAGCAGTTGTAGGTTTCTAGAAAAATCATGCAGAAAGTACAGCGTATATAACCCCCTCTCCCCCCCAGTTTTCCCTATTTTAACATTTTGCATTAGTGTGGTTTCCATGAAGTTTATAAACAACTTCTGGTGTCAAAGTTATACTGGTCTCATAAAATATGCTCTATACCCTGCAAGTGTTTGTAAAAGTAGTGTTATTCCTAGTATCAGTAGTGTTATTTCCTAGTATTAGTAGTGTTATTTCCTAGTATTAGTAGTGTTAAATTTACAAGAGTAGCTGAATTACATGGCAAATTACTAGGAAATTACTAGGAAAAATTCATTGGCAAAGCCATGAGGGCCTGAAATTTATTTTTGGTATATATGTTCAATAACAGATTTAATTTTTAAAACACATATACTATTATTCAGATTTTCAAATTTTTCCTGTACCTTGGTAATTTGTTTTTTGAGAAATTGTCTGTTTCACCTATATTGGTGAAATGTTTTAATATCCATTTATTATCATTTTAATCTGTAGAATTTGTTATGGTGTTCCTTTTTTTTTTTGTTCCCGATAGCAACGATTTGGGTTTTCTCTCATTCCTCTATTATTTTTTTTGGTTTCATTAATTTTTTCAGAGTCAGTTTTGGCTTTCATGATCCATTCTATTATAGATTTGTTTTCTGGTTTAT
>PVIY010047114.1:0-18056 GCA_004026745.1 Myrmecophaga tridactyla
ATTGCCGAAGTCACCGCCAGCCTGTCACAAAGCCGCACGGGAAGGCCCTCGGGTATGAAGGGTCTAGTCCCTTATTGGCACTGGGGATGATGCTTGGCTCAAAGAGCCCCTTAGGTCCCTTTCCAGCCCCTCTCTCCACAGGGCTCAGGCGGGACCTGAGCTGATTTGGCAGGACAGTCTCTGAGGATCCTGGGCATTGCCTTCTGGAGTCTCCTGTGCAAAACCATTTATTGGTGGGGGGGGGGGGCATCACCAGCTGCATCATGACCTGGGGCTCAAAGGTGCACCCTTCCCTGCCTTTCCCGGTGCCCTTGGGCCGGGTGGAGAGACCCCATGCCGGATTCTAAGGCATCTTTACGGGGAAAGCCCCTTGAAAGAGGCCCCTGGCCGCTTTGTCAGTCCAGGGCGCCCTCTGCTGGGAGCACGGAGAGAAGCAGCTCTCAGGGAGAGAGGCCTTCAGTACCGAGCAAAGGCTGGCATTTAATGCTAATAATAAAAAACAATACCAGTAATGAGACGGATGATAGAAGTAATAGTGATGCATACTGAAGAGACTTTTATGGAGCACTGATCACCTGGCACTGTGCTAAGCACTTCACACACGTAATCTCATTTTTTTCTTAAATAAGTACTAATGTTTTCTTCAGTGTGCAAGTGAGGAAGTGAGGTTCAGAGAGGTTAATGGACTTGCCCCGGGTGAATCTGGGGCATGATTTCATATGCTTCCCACTTCCCTGAACTCTCTGGCTCTGGGAAAGATGCCCTTGATCCTCCCTCTTAACCTCCTAGTTAGAGCCCTGACCCTGTTATGCCAGTGACCCGGCATGCTAGGTAAATTTAGTTTAGCTTTGCAGTATGACATAAAAGCAAGGTCCCCAGTCCAGGGGCTGCCAGACTTAGCAATAAATAAATAAATAAATAAAAATTAAAAAAATAATAGGATGCCTATTTAAAGTTTGAATTTCAGATAAACAACACATTTTTAGTGTAATTCCCAAATATTGCATGTGATATATTTATAGTTTTTGTTTTTTTGATGTTCATCTGAAATTCACATTTAAACAGGTGTCCTGTATTTCATCCAGCCCCTCTCCCCAGATTTGGAGACCTGAGTTCAAATCTCCATTCTACCATTTTCTGGTTGTGTGTCCTTGGGCAAATCATATAACAACTGACCTTTAGCTGCTGCTTAAGAGATGTAGTTACAACTATCTCTCACAGTTATGATGAGGCTCGGAACCCTGGTTCTCCTCCTGCTTGCCATAATTCCTTGGGCACACCAACTAACCTCTCTCAGCTTTCGGATGTTCAGGAACCAGATGGGTTCATTAATTCAGGAGACCATCAACGTCTGCTAGGTTGGCTTCTCTGTGACTCTTTTAACCTTCTCTTCATGGTCACAAAATGTTTGTCCCTGATCCACATGCCATGTCTTCACAAAACTGTGCCCAAAGATGAGAAAGAAAGGGGGTTTCCATTCCAGCACACTACCCCTCAGGTCTCATTGTCTAAGATCAGAACCCAAAAAGACAAAATGTGTATCTGGCATTTTCAGCCTCAGTTGTGGCAGACAGGCTTTGTCTGCAAAGAAAAGGCAAGAGAAAAGAAACAATCACATCGTGCTCATTCCATGCCAGGCGCTATTCTAAGGATTTTTTATGTGTCAATGCTTGTAATTCTTACTACAACCCCACGAGGCAATCACCAGTGTCCCCATTTTACAGATTCAGAGAGCAAGGATCAGAGAAGTTAAGCAACTCAGGTTTGCAGAACAGGAGGTGGCAGAAGAGGGATCTGAGCTCGGACAGCCGGCAGCCAACATAATTTAGCCACTAAACCCTGGAATCAGCCAGCAGAGTCTAGCCCACCTGCTCTTACTCGTCTCGACCTCCTGGGTGCCAGCACAAGGACTGACACAGAATAAGTTCTTAGCTAAGGATGTGATAAATCATTCTGAGTATAAAGGGCCTGCTTCTCCAGGAGGCACCTGATAAATGTTAACAATTATGATCACTTGCACTTCTTCTCCACCCTCCCTCTCTTGCATTTCCTCTCCACCCTCCCTCTCTCAGGGTGGGTGATGACATCATTATTTACCTATGCAATCACCTTACCCACAGAGGGGTGGGGGGGATGCTGCTAGGGGGAACTGGCTGTATCTGTGGAATGAGCTCTTGCCTCGTGACCTGGACTTTGGCCCTGCATGGTTAGTTCTCATTACTGGAAAGTGGGTTGCTGAAAGGGTGATGTAGCAGCCTTCACAATTAGAATGCAGATTGGTGACCTGGGAAATGCCAAATTCCAACTCCTTTTTGTGGATGTGTGTGGATTCAGGTCCTTTGACATCTTCACCAAGTCCCAATATATTACATCAACAGTGTTTAACATTTGGGGTCTCAGGATCCCCTTAATGTTCATAAAACCTGTTTATAGCTTAGTTATAGCTATTGTTATTATTTTATTGTTTATATTTGTATTATTGTCTGTGTGAGTCAATTCTATCAAAATTTCCTGGATTAGAAATTTAAATTAATAAACTAATAAACAATTTGTTATAATTCATTTCGAAATCCCTTCCATTTAATGTAATACATTTTTATGAAAAATAGTATCTTACAAAACAAACCAAAAAAATATATAGGAAGAAGAGGGGCATTGTGTTTTGTTTGGCGATCTCTTTTATGTCTGGCATAATAGAAGACAGCTGGATTCTCAGATCTACTTCTGCATTCAATCTGTAGAGATCTATTTATTGGCTGAAGTATATTGAAAACATCTGGTCTTACACAAATAGGTCGTTGGAAAAGGGAGAACTATTTTAATGGCCTTGTTTCAGAATATTGTGGATATTCTTCTTTGATATTACACCCCAATTGACAAATGGCCACTTCTTAAAGATCAGCTGTAATGCGGAATCTGAAACCCTATCACTGGATTTTTTCTATTCTATTACATTAAATCCATTGTTCAGTCTTGCATTTTGGAGGGATCTTCTACCATGTGTGATTTTGTAACACCATGCTCCTGCCATTTGGAAAACACCGGTTCCCTCAGTCACGCAAATCTTCCAAATGTTGGCACATTTCATTGTAAAATATGAAAAGATCACATTCACTGCCATGACCGCATGTCTTAGCAGAAGGTTTATTATTGGAACCCTGTTCAGCACGGTGGTGAATACAGACTTTCCCAAATACTAATTTTCATTTGAAAGATCTAATTTTATCCTTTCCAGGAAGCATTGTCATTTCTTTCCTTGAAGTGATGAGCTCGCCTCGTTTACCTAAGTCTGAATAGCCGTAGTTTTTCTGTCAGTTGTGCTTTTAAGTGAAACGGTTGTCCACACACACATAAAGGCTAATTCAGGTCAAAAAATTATATGTGCTTTTCCTCAAGATAACCTTGTAGTTCTGTATGCAATGAACATTTAAAAGCCATGTACTTGAGGGTTAAGACTCATTAAAATTCATAATTTATATTGCTTCATTAAGGATATTCTTCAGGAAACTTGCATTTTTTAAAAACTATGAGTAAATAGTGAGGACAAATACAGTGACTAGAAGAGTTTGGCACCAGTCCCCCTGATTCCTGCTAAAGCTCCAGCAATGTTAGCCTCTTTTGCTTTTTCATCAGCAGCGCAAATATCAAGATGGCCAAAAAAGAAAAAGGCATATAATGCATTAGTATTACTATGAAAAGTTTTAACCTTGCTATCCCCCTGAGAAGATCTTGAGGTGCTCCACGGTTCCCAGACAAGCCTTGAGAACTGGTGATTTGCACCAATAAAAGGGAATCAAGGCATGAGAGTATCATCCGGGGAGTAGGGGTGGAGGTCATGGAAATGCCTCTGAGGAATCCAAGAGTTCTCTAGAACCCAATTAGCTTTCCTCACATACAAACTTCATGATTATGGACAGTAGCTTAACCTCACTGGGACTTAGTCTGCTCAACTTTTAGTGGTGGCGATAAGAATGGCCACCTCCCAGGCTTATCATGAAGATTAAATGAGAAGATAAGGGTTAAGGACCTAGTACACTGTTTCTGCTTAATAAATGGGTGTCTTCCCTCTCCTTACTCCACTCCAATAGACTGAATTATTGGCCTCAGAACATTCTAGGATGACAAACGTCCTGGTTTGGCTGAAGCTGAAAGAGCTGCTTGGATGTGGAACATTCAGTTTGAAAGCCAGGAAAGTCCAGGAGAAATCGAGTTGACTTGGTGACCCTTGTCTTCACCCCTCCTGGATCCACATGGCATTGCAATTCTGCCTACTTGCAGTGAGTAGACTTCCCCTTCTTTTGACTCTAATCTTGACAGTGTGACTTAGTTTGGTCAAAGCCATGTCACCAGATGTGACATACTCTGAGCCTTGTTACGCTGATATTTTCCTTTATTTCTTGGATGCTCTGTACTGTTTATTTTCACTCCTTTTATTCTCTTATTGTTTCCATTTGGATAATTTCTATTGATAGGGCTTCAAGTTCACTTATTTTTGCCTAAGTTGTGTCCAGTTTGCAATTCAATGTATTCGCTTTTATAATTTCCATCTCTCCATTTGTTCATGCTTGCCATCCATCTCTTCCACTAGATTCTTTAACATCTTTTTTTCTTTCCTTTTGATTCTTTAGCATCCTAATCATGATTATTCTAAAGTCCCTCTTTAATAGTTCCAACAAGTAGATCTGCTGATTGCTTTATCTCCTAACAATGTTTCTTCTTGCATTTTGTTGTTGTTGTTGTTGTTGTTGCTACACCTTGTAATTTTTGGTCAAATACCAGACGTTGTCTATACCAAAATAGTAGTGAATGAAGCAAATGATATTTGCACTGGAAATGAGCACACTTCTTCTCTTAGCTGTTGGTATGAGGAATTGAATTAATCTCATTACTAATTCAGCTTGATTTGCATTCTCTTGTTGTTTATGATACCTCTAGGCTGCTGTTACCTTTTGCTTAGTGTGTAGCCTGAGATGCTAGAGGCTTTCTCACTGTTCTTGCTCTAAACTCAGCTTTCAGAAGTCTCTGAATATATGTTCTATGGAGAGTGGGGGTTCTCTCTCTTTGCTCTATGCTCCTCCTCTGGAATTAGTCTATTGTCCATGTTAATCAAAGCTAAATGTGGGGTAGGATCAAGGACTTTTCTGGTTTCTCTAGGTCCAGTGTTTTAGTTTGCTAAAGCTGCCAGAATGCAACACAGAAGCAATGGATTGGCTTTTTAATTTTTTTTGTATGCTATATTGCAGAGGTCACATTCCATTCTTTTATCCCCTTATTGCAGCACTATTTGTTGAATTTTTTTTTTTTTTTGGTTGGTTGGTTTTCTTATTTGTTTTGCTTGTTTGTTTGTTTTTCGGGAAGCGCATGAACTGGGAATCGAACCCAGGTCTCCCACATGGCAGTTGAGTATTCTACCACTGACTTACCCTTGCCCTCTCTGGATCAGCTTTTAATAAAGGGATTTACTTAGTTAAAAATTTATAGTTCTTCAGAGGAAAGGCAGCTAGCTTTCATCTGAGGTTCTCTGTTTGCTGGCCTTCTTTCCTGGCTTGTGTGTTCCAACCACCTTCCCCAGGGCAATTCCTTTCTGCATCTCCAAACATGTGGGCTGAGCTGTGAGTGCTGAGATGAGGTATGCTGAGCTGCTGAGCTCTCTTCCAGCCTCTCTCTTTTAGGTCTTCAGCTAATTAAATTAAACCACACTCATTGTGGAAGGCATTCCTCTTAGTCGTCAGCAAATGTTATCAGCCATAGATGAATTTCACATACCGAAGAAGTGCACAGAAACTGAACAACGGGGCATCATCACCTGGCCAAGCTGACACCTGAACCTAACTACCACAGTCCAGCCTCAGTTTCAAGCATCACTTTGCACCTGGACCCATGGATTGGACCTTCTCCTTTCGTTTTAATGGAAGGCATTGGAAACACAACCTTATGATGCTCTTTTACATGAAAGTCTCAAAGTCTTTACTCCTAGCCTTTATAGTGGGTTTCCCTCAGATTTGTGATATCAGTTAGAATATAATCTGATGGAATCTAGACAATTTCTGGATTTTCTAATAAGCCCTGAGCCTTTTCTCTGAGCCATTAACCACGTGATTAAGCCAGTGGACAGGTAGGCATGGCTATTTTATGCCAAGTACTGGAGTAAGCCCTCAGACACAGTGATAATTCAGGCATGGTTTAGTTTATAGACACACAGGCAATTCTGACACAGTGTCAGAAAGATGTCTCTGATAGTAAGATCACAGAACGGGGAACCCCATGTTGAGTTTTAAAGACTGATTAAGAGTTTACTAAAGGGAAAGGGGAATTCCAGTCACAGTGGGAAGCTAGTGAAAAAGTACAAAGGTATGACAGAACAGATATCTGGGTTACGAGGCTGAAAAAGCCACGGTCTGCGGATGGTTGTAAGTAGGGGGAGTAACCCAAACAGACTTGTGTGTTGGGAAGTCTAGAGTAAATTACTATTTACAAGTTGTGTAGGTTGGAGCTAGTTACCTGATTTCTTTCTCTATAAAATGGGAATAATAATGGTGCTTGCCTCTTAGAGTTGTTATAAGGATTAAATGAGTTAACATTATAAATATTTAGCACACACCCACACATGTAGCTGGTACCTAAGAAAGTGATCACTGTTATGATAATAAATATAGCTTTGAGGAAAGTATGGGTATATATGGAGTGTGGAGGGACTAGAGGAGGCAGGAAGACAAGTGGGAAGACTAATGCCATAGTAGTCTAGGCAGAGGATGCTGCCGCCTTCCCAGAAGGGGGTTGGGGAAGGGCAGAAGGAAAGGGAAGAGTAAGAAAGGAGCCTGGACAAGCGATGATGACTGCTGAGGTTTGGGGTAAAGGAGAGGAAGAAGGAACAAGAGTTGTGGATTGTACCCAGGTGTCTGGTAAGGGAAGGTGATTGGACATGGAAAGCTGGAGAAGGCAAGGCTGGGGAAGGATGAGGGTGGAAAATGAATTCAGTTCTTATTCATTTACAGTCATATGTCTCTGGGACACCACTGGGAAGGGATTTGGGGTCCGAAACTGGATTTTAGAGTCCTCTTCGCAGAAGGTATTAAGTAGTTTCTAGGAAACACTGAGTTGTTGTCGTTTTTCCCAAGAAGGGAAGCTTATTTGATTTTTTACTAATAGAATGTTGAACAAGACTAAATGGCCTTAACTCAAGCTAGGAAATAGTCAAATTGGTAGAACTTCTTGTCTATCGTACAAAATTCCTGGTCCTTTTCAATAATAGTAATAATAATGGTTAACATTCGTTGATCACTTACTATGAACCAAGTGTTTTTTAATGTGGCTTCAATCATGTCACTCTCTCCAGGACCCCAAAGGGTGGATGGTGGGGAGCAGTCGCTGAAGTGATGAGTGCAGGGAGTGAGCCCAGCCACCCGGCACAGGGGCGGATGTGTCATAAGCGATACAGTGGTTGTGGTTGTGACTGTGGTGATTGTCCTTTTAATCCCAGCATGGTCTAGACAGGGTCTGATACATGGCGGGTGTCTTAGTTTCCTGTAGTTGCTGTGAAGCATTGCCACAAACTTGGTGGCTTAAAACAGAAATGTATTCTCTGACAGTTCTGGAGTCTTCAAGTCTGAAGTCAGGGCATTGGCAGGCCCAGCCTCTCCCAGTGGCTCAGGGAAGAACCTTCCTTGCCTATTCCTAGCTTCCAGCAGTGGCAGGGAGGTGGTTTCTAGGCTTGTAGCTGCATCACTCTGGTCTCTGCCTCCTTCTTCCCGTCTTCCTCCCCTGTGGGTCCTGTGTCCTCCTTCTTTGTGTGTGTGTAGATATGTGTGTTCTACTTTTCTTATGAGGACACCAGTCATATTGAATTCAGTGTCTACCCTACTCAGTGTGACTTCATCTTAATTGAATGTATATGCAAAGACCTTATTTCCAAATAAAGTCACATTCTGAGATACTGGGAGTTAGGATGTCAACATACCCTTTAGGGGATATAATTCAAAGAAAAGCAGTGGGTAATTAGGAAATGTGTGTGGAATGAATGGATAAGTCATTGTAGGGCTGGGCTCAGACTTGAGATGTGAAGACTCTACAAAGACACAGAAGTAGGGAAATAAGGAGTAACTGGGTGAATCATTACCAATCTGCACGGAGAGGGGGCTGAGATTGTCAGGAAGTTGAGAAAGGATCATTGGCACTTGTCTTAGTTTGGCAGGGCTGCTGTGACAAATACCACAAACTGGTTGGCTTAAGCAACAAGAATTTATTGTCTCACAGGTTTGGAGGCCAGAAGTACAACATCAAAGTATGGGACGGCCATGCTTTCTCCCAGAATCTATAATGTTTCCATGATCTTCCATAAATGGCAGTCTCTTTCTCTCCATGTGTCTACTTCTCTGGTTCCCACTGACTTCTGGCTTCTTTACTGACTGTGTCCAACTTTTCCCCTACTTATAAGTACTTGAGCCATGTAGATTAGGGCCCACCCTGATTTAGTTTATCTAAATAAAATCTTCAAAGATCCTTTCACAAATGAGTCCACGCCTTCTTAAATGCATCTTCAAAGGTCTTATTTGCAGATGGGTTCACCCCAACAAGGCCAGGAGTTAGGACTTGAACATGGCTTTTGTGGGGGGTATAATTCAACCTCCACACTCTAGGCAATTTCCTATACTTTCCCTCCCCAGCTACCTTTTTTAAGCGTAGCCACATTGCATGAGGAAGAACTTACCCAGCAGCCAACAAAGTATGATTGCATTGAGGCGGAAAGAGCTGGGAGGGCTTATTTATTTAGTATAAATATTGATTCATATCCCAACTTCTTCAAATTGCATATTCTCTGTTGGTCAGGAGGGTAGAGCACTCAGGTCCCCTGGGAATCTGTGTTCTGTGTTCATTGAACCAGCCCTCAGACCTGCTTCCAAACAGCTGGCTGGTGAAGGGTGTGGAGGGGAGTCCAACCTGGACTCAGAAAGAGCTTGATGAGGCTTCCGAGCTTACTCCCAACAGAGCCCCAGGCCTTCCAGTAACAACTCCTATCATACCTCACCAAATCAAAGCCTCTGTTCTCATTTTTATATGCAAATGATGGCAGCCTGGAAGTTCTTATTTTTTCTTTCTTTCTTTCACCAAATAAGAAAAGAAATGGAAATTACATAAATGTCCTTCCAACCAGTAGAAGACTGGTTAAATATATGACAATCCTGACATTCAACTGGAAACTATGCAAGTGTTAAAAATGAATGTGGCAGATCTAAGGATGCAAATTTGGAATGGTCTGCAAGATATATTAAGTGATGAAATACAAATATAGAGGTATCATTTTTGTTTAAAAAAAGATCTGTGCTTATACTGTATTTACATACACACCTACTGCAGAGACTGCATTAGAAACCGATGACATCAGTTTCCTTAGCAAAAGGGTTGGAGGACTGGGATGGGAGGAAAAATTAATTTTGATTGTTTGCCCTTTTGTTGTATTTGAATTTTTGAGATAATGTGTTGATGTTACTTAAAGGGAAGTGAATTATAACATTTATTCAGCACTTACTATGTGCCAGGCATCCTTCTAAGTTCTTTATATGCATTACCCCATGCAGTCATCTCCTACATGTGAGTTGCTTGTGTGGTGGTGTTTCTCAGGACACAGCTGCCCACCCAGGGACTACATTTCCCAGACTGCCTTGCAGCCAGAAGTGGCCACGTGATTAATTCTCACCAATGAAATGTGGGCAGAAATATGTGACATCATCACGGGGTTGGAGCTCTTAAGAATCAGGTGTACCTTCTTGGAACTCGCTTCCCCTTCCATCACAGGATACGGGGATTTTGAGGCCTTGGGGAAAAAGGAGGCCACAAGATGCAAGGAATCTCAGTTCCGGGATTACCTCATGGAATTCTCCTGCCAATCATAATCACTGGCCATGGACAGTAATATAAGACATTAATAGAACACCATGGGTGAAGTCATTGAACTTTAGAGTTTCTCTGTTACAGCAACTAGCGTTGTTGTAATTCAAGTACCCAGTGTTTAAAAGGTCACATGGGCTGCTGTTTACAGAACAAATTAGAAGGGAGCACAGTGGTTATGGGTAGCCTAGTTAGGAAGGGATCTGGATGTGAGGGCTGGTATTAGAGATGGAAAGGAGTAGAATAAAAAGAAAGAAAGGAGTAGAGATATTGTAGGCATCAAAAAGCAGTGAAATGAGAGGAAAATGAAGGGAGGGGGATAAGAGTTGAGGAAGATGCTTTAAATTCCTCACCTTCCAAATCATGCTTAAACCCTGCTACTGAAACAAAGAGCCTTGAAGGAGGACCAGAGTATTGTTCTCATCAGGTGGGAAACCCTGGACGTTATTGCAGCATGATTTTCCATCACTGCAATATTTTTTAAAAATATAGCCAAAGTCACATGGGACAAAATAAATAGTATTTCCTTAATAGTAGCTAATACCTAGCTTATGTTCAGATTTTCCTCAATTGTTTAGAAAACACCACTTCACAGTTGGTTTGTTGGGATGAGGATACAACATTGTATTTGTTGACATATGTCTAATCTCTTTTGGCCCACAAAAGTTGCCGTCCCTCTTTTCTCTTCACAGACCACTCATTTCTTGAAGAAACTGGGTCAATGTTCTTATAGAATTTCTCACCTTATGGCTTCGGCTGATCGATCATTATTGCTCCCATGTTCCTCTCACACACAAATGCCTTGGAAACTGAGTTCTAGAAGCATGATTAAAGTCCAGTGAAGTTATTTTTAACACAAATGCTTTGTAGGTGGTTCTGCGTACTTCTTCCTGTGTACGCCTCATGTCTGGTTGTCCCACCTTTGGTAACGATGAAATTGTTCATTGGGTTAAGACGGTGTCAGACTGATCCATCAAAGGTAAATTCCCACATCAGTCTGTGCCTTGAGAATTTTAGAAGCAATTAATGACTATTATGTTTTATTTGGTATTGGGAAATGTTGATTTTCCAACTCTATCATTAATTTTTAACTTGTTAGCTTTGATTCTTCTACATAAGAAGTTATCCTTACTACCAACTTTTTGGATATCCTGAAATGTGTTCTGAAGAGGAAAATCAACTTTATCAATTTTCAGAATAACGAGCTGGTGCTCATTAGCTCACTCTTTATCAGTCAACACCTTCATTCTTTAGTCTCTGCTTCTCCACCTATAACATGAGAGTTCAAATTCCTGTCCTGTCTGCTCTGTGATAGTACTTCTCTCAGTGAGCTTGCATTTCCCTTGAGGACAGGAACCTCACCTTGATAGCTACTCTTTCCTTCACTCATTTGTTCCACAAACGTTTATTGCAATGGCTCATCCAAGGTTTCATCCCTTTGGGGCCCTTCCAGTCTCAGAGTGCCTGTCGTAACTTCCTAAGGACCTTGCAATAAAAGAACAAATGCGCAAGTGTGTGAGTTAGTGAATGGATGGATAGATGGAAGGGTGAGAAATCATAGGAGTAGCCAAAATGAATGGAGACCTGCGAATCTTTCCAGTCCCTTCTGGCAGGCAGGGAGACAGTCCATTCTTCTGGATTCTACATCGGTTTTCCCTGAATACCACATTGGCCACATGAGAAGGCATTTCAGGGAATTGACAAGGACAACAGCCTGATGCTGCAGTGATGTCATCTCCCATCTGTCCCGCCAAGGACTTGCAAACAAGAAGGGATAATTAGAAGGTAATTGCTGTTGCTCGGAAGTCTGTCAGCTCCCACTGTGGAGACTGATTATCCTCCAGGAGCCAGTTATGTCTTTTCTCAGCTTCCAAAGGCAAACCTGTGCTGGGGGAGCAGAAGACTGAGCCATATAGATGACTCCAATTCCACCCCATGTCAGCTGCTGGGCAGAGGTAAGGCATCTTTCCCTTCCAAGGTGGGACCTTCTGAACATGCCATATGTCTTTGACATAGGAGGACAGCAAACCACAGATGGGCAGAGATAGTTGTCAATAAAGGATCAGGTTTAGTCTGAGTAAAGGAAGTGAAAGAGAAAGGGATCTTTACTGGCCTCTTATGGTGTGCAAGAGACTGTGAGTCAAAGTTTAGCTAGCAAGGCAAGGAACTTGACCAAAGATGCCCTGCTCGTGGACACAGGGCTTCAATCTGCACTGTTGGGAGCCTGAGACCATGCCTTGCTTATCCTGTCATGCTGTTTCCTGAACAAAGAAAGCTGGGCAGCTGCAGGCTGGCCGGGTGGAGGTCTGCCTGCTGCCCGAGAGGCTACTGGAGCCCTCCTGTGATCCCAAGACCCCCCAGCATTGGGGGGTCAGCTGAAGCTCAGTGCTTCTCATGCTGACTTCAGCTGGGGTTTGGGTAACAGAAATCTTCTCAGTCATGTTCTCCATTAAAGGTACTGATGAAATAATAGCTTTTCTCTGCACTAACATCAAAAGAACTGCTACAGCCGATCGAAAGAAGAGAGCTTTATTAACAACAAAACATTTCATGAATTGGACAACACCAAGTAAAACAGCTGTTCCAAAGCATTTGATGGGCATTGGGAATTTGTAGTCCAAAAAAAAAAAAAAATGGGGGTGGTGGTGGAGGGGATTGCATTTGTTAGGTGAGTCCTGTCTTAATAGCTTATTGGAACATCCAGGCAGAAGGACATGCATCCAAAGCTGATTGTTTAGAGCTTAGGTTTCTTTTTCTCATTCTGTTTCTTGTAAGTCTCCAAACTGCACATTCCTGAAGTCTGATTAAAATATCATAAGGCATTCACCTTGTGCGCCTCCTACACTGGAAGCCATTCGTAGCCCAGGGCCTGAAGATCAATCTAGAGTTCCTTTTTCCAAATAAAATTATTTTAATTATTTTAATAAAAGAAATTATTCCAAAAGAGATATAATTATATGAATAAAGCTATGCAGTACTATTGGAAACTTAAAATAAGACTTAAATAAGCAGAGAGAAATTTAAAATTTCCTGAATAGGAAGATCAAATACCATAAAAATGTTAATTTTTGCCAAATTAGCATATGCATTTAATGCAGTTCTGGTGAGGATCCCAAGATATTTTGAAAAGGGCAAAATTATTTAAAAATTCTAATGGAAAACAAATGACCAAAAAAATCCAAGATATTTTTGGAAAGGAAAAATATTTGTTTACTATAAAGCTACTACAATAAAAACAGCTTGGTATTATCACAGAAACAAAATACAATACAGCAGATAATGATCAAAAAGAAAACAATGGAAATGGACAGAAGAATACTTAGAAACATACACAAGCTTTTTTTTAATGCAATCTTATTGCGATATATTCACATATCATATAATCATCCAAAGTGGACAAACAGTAGCTCACAGTATCATCATATAGTAGTGCATTCATCTCCACAATTTTTGAACACTTTCATTACTTCAAAAAAATGCACATAAGAAAAATAAAAATGAAAAAGAACACCCAAAACATCCCATGTCCCTCATCCTTCCCCCATTATTTATTTTTTTTGTCCTTATATTTATTTATATACCTCTATCCATACACTGGATAAAGGGAATGTCAATCACAAAGCTTTCACAATCACGTGATCATACTGTAAAAGCTGTATAGTTATACAATCATTTCCCTGAAGCTTTATTTTGTCTCATTTCTCTCTTCCCCCTTTTGGTCAAGAAGTTTTTCTCAATTCCAAAATGCTAGGTCCAGATTCATCCCCAGGAGTCATGTCCCACATTGCCAAGGAGATTTACACCTCTGGGAGTTAACACAAATTTACATGTGAATTTAGTCATACAGAAATGTACATGTGAATTCAATATATAAACGGTGGTATTTCATTTCAGCAAGAAATAAATGGTGTTGCTTATCTGAAAGGAAACAAAATTTGGTCATATTAATCACACTCCATTTAAAAATGTTTTCAAAGTGAATTAGAATCTAAAAGTAATAAAGACAATGAAAATATTACAACTCATTCTGGGAATAATTTTGGATGGAAATGCTCTTCTTAAACAAATCAGGAAACTCAGTTGCTTTAAGAGGTAGAAGAAACATAACTGACTTCACAATATGCTTACATTTTCCTACAGCAAAAGATGCCATCAATGAAATAAAAATGTCAAGGAAAATGACAGGGGCTTAATATTTCCTAATAAACCAAGAACTCCTATACACTGATGAATAAAAGGCAAACAATGCAGCATAAAAAGGGCAAAGGACAATGCCAAGGCAATTCCATCTCATTTGTCATTGGAGAAATGCAAAACAAAGCAACAATGCAATACTGTTTTCATTCATTAGATTTGCAAAACTTAAAACGAGTGCTAAATCCAGTTTGGTCAAGGATGTGGGGAAATAGTAATTCTCATACATTGGTGTGGCAGTGTTAACTGCTACAATGAACTTTGGGAAGGGATTCTGGAATTTTATAGAAATTAATAAAACCCTTTGACCCATGAATTCTCACTTTTGAAAACCTAACCTTTCAAGATAAAAATGCCCATATAAAGATGCATATTGCAGCCTTGACTTTGGATACACGAAAAGAAGAAGCCACCTGTATACCCTTGAGTGGGAGCTGGTTGAATAAACCAAGGAAATCCCTCCCATGGCTTGTGGTACATCTATTACAGAGAATGCAATACATCTGCCTACACTGACCTAGACAGATGCCTAAGATCCTTAAGTGAAGACAGCAGGGAGTGGAGAAATGAACAAGACACTTCTCATTTTTGTAAAAACCAAAGCAAGCAAATAAATGTGAATGTATGTGTGAGCACAGAGAGAAGTATTTAGAAAGCCACCCCCAAGATTGGGGGTGTTAAGATCCGAAGGCTCCACAGGCCAAGTACAAGGAATTCCTTAGCGAATTTCTTCCTGAGCCTTGCGGGAACAGGCTGTGTCAGGCAATCTCACAGAGGTTCTTTGAAATGGACCACGCGGAGTATTTACGCCGCGGAAATCGGCAAATGCTGCGTATCCGGGCTTGTGGAAAGCTAGTTCTTAAACCTTTACCGGCATTCCCCTGCCGTGGGGAAGAGGAAGGCACTGAGTCCAGAAGCCCCCATTCAAATACCTTCTCACTCGGTGCATGGAAAAGCGCAGCGATATGGGTTAATTTTATAGCACGCAGGAGACTGTTCAGCTTTAATTTCCCCGAGTCTCCAGCTCCACCATAGAGCATCGCCCTTTCTTTCCTTGAGCTTCCTGCAGGCTGTGCAGCTTGAGCCCGAGCACGAGGGTCTATGCTGCCTCCTGGTCACTGGAGGGCAGCGTTGCCACAGTCAAGACACATGCAGCCCCAGCATTGAGCCGGCAGCTCCGGGGAATTGACCGGTGGAGGTAGAGAGGCGGCAAGCAGTTAAGGGTCAAGTTTAGTAGCCTCAAACCCCAAAAGCACTGATTTCAAGACAAGGAATAGCAATAACAGCCAATCAACACACTTTCATTTCAGGCCACTGTGCCCTCTGGAGAGCCCACCCGGCTCAGAGGTTCACAGTCAGGCAGCTACTTCCCAGGTCTGAGCTTGGTTTTCTCATCCCTGAAACGGGACAGAGCCAGTCTCTGTGCCACAAGGAGTGTGCTTAGCAGCGTCCCTGGGGTTAGTGAGTGCTCACGGGACAATTGATGCTGACATAGTGCTAATCCTCCAGACTCAGCTAAGCCGACCGCCCCTACTTGAAGCTGAGTATTACCTCTCCTTTTCATTGTCTTAAAAAGTAGATGGGAAATTGCAGTCATAACATGGCTGAGTAGGACGTTTTACAAATCATCCACTCCACTAGAAAAATGAAAGAGCTGTAAAAAGAGACTGAAATTAACTAGGCGGTAACTGTAGAGTCAGAATCGACACCTAGAACGACTGCACAGGGGCCTGAGGAAGTGAGATGCTGCAAGAGTTCCGCTTTAGTAAGTGAAAGCACAAACCAGTGGCCAGCTTCTATGGCCCAGCCCCATGGCAAGGTGGCCTGGATTCCAGGAGTGGCTGACTGGGGCCGGGGCTGGCAGAGGGAACCTTCTCCTCTAAAAGTTGGGGTGAGGGTTTAGGTTCATGTGAGGGATCCCTGAGGTACCAGCACGGAAGATGGTCTCAATCTCAGCCCTTGGGTAGCAGTACTTCCAGCCTCCCACTAGCATCCACCTGGACATAAACAGCTAGTGCATGTTCTTTGGGTGTCTTTTCTTCATTCTGTATGTGGGTGCTTCTTGCTCTGACAGATCCCTGAGAGCCCAGCACAGATGCTAGCCTGAGTGTCTCTCAGAGGCAGTGGCTTCTGGTCTTACACCCAGCATCTGCAGGGACAGTAAGAGCCGGTGTGCCTCTTTTCCTTTCCCTTTCCCTTTTTTGTGGGGTCGGGGTGGGGGTGGGAATTGGGTCTGTTTTATTCTTTCTCTTTTTTTTGTTTTTGGTCTTTTTTTTTTTTTGACTGCTCTTGAACTTCTCTATTTCATTTTTCACTTCAGTTATTTTAATTTTATGTTCCAGAATTTCCATTTGGCTCTTCTTTATACTTCTTTTCCGAGTATCCCTGAGGGAAAAGCAGGGATGCTGGCTTGGGTTTTGGCCTGAAAGCAGGAGCTTTTAGCTTTCCACTGGTACAGAACAAAAGACTTGGGAAAATAGAGCACATTACTATCTTTTGTCCTTGTTTTTGTTTTCCTCAGGCTTTTTGTGGTTATTTTGACTGCTAGCATTTCTTGCTCTCTCTTCCTTTTTCTTTCTTGTTCTTAAAATAGTGGTAAACTGAAGAGTGGGAAAACTAGATTTCCAGAGACACAGCAACGTAATACTCAGAATGCCCTGTTCTTAATAAAAAAAATCACAAAATATTCAAGAAAATAGTAAACTATGGCCCAATCACAGGTGAAAAAAAAGTTCAGTGGAAAATATTCCAGAAAAGTGCAGTCTCTGGAATTACTAATCAAAGATCTTAAAACAATAACTCTTATATATAGGATCAATGAAATAAAGGAAAACATAAACAAACAACTAAAGGAAACCAGGAAAATAATGTATGAATGACATGAGAATTTCAGTGAGCTAAGAAGTATAAAGAAGAGCCAAATGGAAATTCTAGAACATAAAATTAAAATAACTGAAGTGAAAAGTTAAATAGAGAAGTTCAAGAGCAGCTTAGAGGAGGCAGAAGAAAGGATCAGCAAGCTTGAGGACAAAACCATTGAAACTGTCCTAGTTGAGAAGCAGAAAGAAGAAAGAATGACACAAAAGAAAAATGAACAGATCCTGAGGAACATGTGACACACCATTAAGTTGACGATATATGCATCATAAGAGTCCCAGAAGGAGATGAGAGAGATACAGGGCCAGGAAAAAATATCTGTAGGTATAATGACGGAAAACGTCCCAAATCTGGTGAGAGATATGACTATACAAACCTAAGATGCTCGATAAACACCAGGCAGGGTGAGCCCAAACAGATCTGCTCCAAGGCACATTATGATCAAACTGCCCAAGGCCAGGGACAGAGACAGAATCTTACAAACAGCGAGAGAGAAGCAACACGTCACATATAAAGGATTCTTAATAACATCAGCACATCATTTCTCAGTATAAACCATGGAGGCAATGGGAAAACATATTTCAAGTGCTGAAAGAGAAAAATACACCTGTTACTAGAGAATAATACACATGGCAAAGTTGTCCTTCAAAAATGAGGTAGAAATTGAGACAAAGAAAAACTGATAGTCCACAAGAACTGTCTTACAGAAAATGCTAACGGGAATCCTCTGTGTTCAAAGGAAAAGACAATAGACAGTATCTCAATGCTAGGTGACGAAATAAAGATCTCAGGTGTAAATAACAATATGGGTAAATATAGATGCCAGTATTATTTCATTTTCACTTGTAAGAACTTATTTTACTTCTTATAAGATTTAAAATTCAAAAGCAGGATGGGCCATGGTGGCTCAGCAGCAGAGTTCTTGCCTGCCATGCTGGAGACCCAGTGTCTGCCCACGTTAAGAAAAAAATTCAAAAGCATAAAAATAAGCACACACCTTTATTATCAGGCACACAATGCACAAGCATAGGGGTAGAGAGGTATACATGTCTGTACGTGTAGGCTATTGAAGGGAAGTTGGAATCAACATACACTAAATC
>PVIY010047115.1:0-17956 GCA_004026745.1 Myrmecophaga tridactyla
CATTTGAACGACTGAAACATAGAGAGCACAGAATGAGAAAGAGGTCCTTTAATCCTGTATAGATTATCGTAATGCCTGGAAACATTCTAGAGTATATTAAGCAGATAATCAAAAATTATTGGCAAAGTCCCCTGAGGGATGGGAGAAAGACTATGAAACTATTACACCTTACCATCATGGAATTCCCTTGATACTGTGTCAAATTTTAGGGATACCCAAATCAATAGGCCATGCCCTCGATCATGAGGCTTACTCTTGCAAAGTTTATGTAGGTAGCATAGAAGCTTAGACTATCTATAGGCATGCCTAAGAGTTACTACTGGAGGACCTCTGTTGTTGCTCAGATGTGGCCTCAGTCTCTCTAAGCTTAACTCTGCAAGTGAAATCATTGCCCTCCCACCTACATGGGACATGACATCCAAGAGTGAAAGTCTCGCTGTCAACAGGGGAGTTGACTCCCAGGGATGATCCAGACCTGGCACCATGGGATCAACAATTACATCCTGAACAAAAGGGGGGAAAGAAGTGTAATTAATAAATTATCAGTGGCAGAGAGAGTTCAAATAGAGTCAAGAGGCTACTCTGGAGGTTGCTCTTATGCACGCTGCAGGTAGGCCTTGCTACCTATCATAATCTACCAACTCCCAACCAGGACCATTCCAGCCAATCCTAAAGAACAACTAGGGCAATATATAAGAGTCCACAAGGGTTCCAGGCACTAGAGTAGCTTTCCAGAAACCTACAACCTCCAGATGGTCCAGACTAAGTCCTGAAACCTAGCCCAGCATCTCCAAAATATCAAATAGTTCCATCTCCCTACCTCATATCAGTGACAGACCCTTCCAATATCAAAAATTTAGAAATGCCACAGCCCAAACAACCCAAAAGAGAAGTATGGAAAAATCAAAGGTGATGGCAGAATTATATTTAGAATATAGGACTTAACTAATGCATATGAATGCTGAATCATTAAATTGATATCTTTTATTCTCCAGTATTTGAGCAGCTAGAAGTAAAAATCTAAAATTGTGAAACTGTAACCCATATCAAAGGCTGAAATATGTTCTACAACTAATTGTGGGGTTGTGCTTGGAGATTTATAGCCTTTTTTATATATATGTTATTGTTCACAAAAAAAAAAAAAAAGAAGGAAAAAGAAGTCGACTGTGATGATAAAAAAGTATTTAAGCCCTCTAGTGTCCTATATTCTGGAGTAGCTAGAAGGAAAAATATGAGAGGATCGTCTGGTAGCTCATGACAAACTCTGGGATCTGTCCTGTAACCATTTGTCAAAGAGTGCTTTGAAAAGTATTGCTTTCTTTATTTCTTTGCTTTGCATAGCAAATATCTTGAGAAAGAAAAATGAAATGGGAGGTCTCATATTACCTAACTTAAAAACATATATTGTGAAGCTAGTGGTCAAAACAGCATGGTACTGGCATAAAGACAGATATACTGACCAATGGAATCAAATTGGGTATTCAAAATAGACACTTTCTTCTATAGACAACTGATCCTTGATAAGGCGGCCAAGCCAACCCACCTGGGACAAAGTAGCCTCTTCAATAAATGGTGTTTGGAGACTGGATATCCATATACAAAAGAATAAGAAAGGACCCACATCTCATATTGTATACAAAAATTAAACCAAAATGGATCAAAGATCTAAACATTAGAATGCAGACCATAAAACTGTTAGAAGAAAATGTAGAAAAGTATCTTATAAATCTTGTAAAACAGGTGGTTTCCTAGACCTTACACCCAAAGCTTGAGACTGAAAAAAGAACAGATAAATGGGATCTCCTCAAAATTAAACACTTTTGTGTATCAAAGAACTTTGTCAGGAAGCAAAAAGGGAGCCTACACAATGGGAGATAATATTTGGAAGCCACAAATCAGATAAGTTTGAAAGTACCCAGAATATACAAAGAGAATCTTCAACTCAACAACAAAAAGACAACCCAATTAAAAAATGGGCAAAAGACATGAACAGACACAGAGGAAATACAAATGGCTATAAGGCACAGGTAGGGCGGTGTGACGGTGGCTCAGTGGCAGATTTCTCGCCTGCCATGGCAGAGATCCGGGTTCAATTCCGGATGTCTGCCCATGCAAAATATAAAAAATAAATAAAATAAAAAATAAAGGCACATGTAAAAATGCTCAACTTCACTGGCTATTAGGGAAGTGCAAATCAAAACCACAATGAGTTATCTCACACCCACCAGACTGACCATTATCAAAAAAACAGAAAACAATAGTGCTGGAGGGGATGTGGAGAAAAAGGCACATTTATCCACTGTTGGTGGGAATGTAAAAAGGTACAACTGCTCTGGAAGGTAGTTTGGCGGTTCCTAAGTACAGAATTGCCATATGATCCAGCAATCCCACTACTAGATATACATGCAGAGGAACTGAAGGCAAGGACACAAACAGACATTTGCACATCAATGTTTATAACAGCATTATTTACAATTGCCAAGAAATGGAAACAGCCCAAATGCCCATCAACGACAAGTGGCTAAACAAGTTGTAGTATATACATATGATAGACTACTACACAGCTGTAAAACAGAATAAAGTCATGAAGCATATAACAACTTGGATGAAGCTTGAGGACATCATCTTGAGTGAAATTAGCCAGAAATAAAAAGAAAAATATTGTATGGTCTCACTAATATGAACTAATATTAAAGAATGGACTTTGAGAGTTAAAGTTAAAAACACAGGTTATCTGGAGATAGAAAGATGGTAGAGATTGGGCAAATGGTGCTGAAGGAATACAGATTGTGCATAAGGACTGACTGTAAAAATTCAGAAATGTGGTGGCACAATACTACAAGTACACCGAATGAAGGTAAATGGCATAAGGGCAGGGGGGGCACATATGAAACCAGAAGGAAAGATAGAGGATAAACACTGAAACGGTGTAACTTAGGAATGCCTAGAGTGGAGAAAGATGGTGATTAAATGTATAAACATAAAACCATTTTTGCATGAGGAAGAACAAATGAATGCCAACACTGCAAGGGGTTGAAAATGGATAGCATACAGGAAAAGGTACAATCAATGCAAACTACAGTCTATAGTTAACAGTAACACTGTAATATGCTTCCACTGAATATAACAAAGGCATTATGCCAAAACTAAATGTCAACAAGTGGAGTGGGGGGCATGGAAAAGGGGTATAGATTCTATGCAAAAGAAAAGGAAATGTCTTCATATAGATTATGACGGGAACGGAATGTCTACTTAGGTTGGATTGTATGATGTGCAAAAAAAAAAATGTTTAAAAATGAAAAAAAAACTATTATGAACCGTTTTCTTTTTTTAAGCTAGCGTTAAAAAGCATAGAAATGCCATGTTTAAAAAATTATTCTCTTTTCCTTCCTGGCTGCCTAAGGATCATCCACCATTACGAATGACATAGTAACTATCCGGACCAGGAAGTTCATGACCAACCAACCACTTCAGAGGAAATAAATGGTCATTGATGTCCATCACCCTGGAAAGGCAACAGTACCTAAAACAGAAATTTGGGAAAAACTAGGCAAAATGTACAAGACTACACCAGATGTCATCTTTGTATTTGGATTCAGAACCTATTTTGGTGGTGGCAAGATGGCTGGCTTTGGCATAATTTATGATTCTTTGAATTATGCAAAGAAGATTGAACCCAAACAAAGACTTGCAAGACATGGCCTGTACAAGAAGAAAAAGACCTCAAGGAACGTAAGAACAGAATGAAGAAAGTTAGGGTCACTGCAAAGGCCAGAGTTGGTGCTGGCAAAAAGTGAGCTGGAGATTGGATAACAGAAGGAGTAAAGATTCTTTGGTGACTTGATCCGTAGTGTCTGTGCTTTTCTAAATTTAATCACATGAAGATCTCAAGTGCAAAACATGGGCAACATGGGGTCACAGAGGCCAGACTGGTGTGCCCATATTAATATTCTCCAGCATGGAGTTGGTGGGTCTTTGAAAGAGATTTGAATCCTTTTTGGTCTTCACAGACCCCGAACTTATGTTTTTGTTACTTAAAAAATTATCTGCTGATCACAATGGAAATTAAAATTGCTAGATTACATTTTCATCATTTATCCTGAGGTAACTAGGATGTCAAAAAAATTCTAATTAAAAAATATTCCTACAATATACATAATTTAATAGTGAACTTCCTTTTATTTAAAAGTTTACATTCTCTTCTTTTTTTTGCATGGGCAGGCACCAGGAATCGAACCCGGGTCTCTGGCATGGCAGAAAGTTTACATTCTCTTAAATCACTAAAACTCCTTTGGGTTTTATATTTGAAAAGCGATTCAGTCCTGTTAGTTTAATCATAATAGAAACCAGTAAAAAATTTTGAAAGGTAGTCTTGCCTACATAGGAAGACCAGATTTCAGAAAAGACACTAAGATACTGAAAATACCATGCTCTTTGTTACTAACCAGAAAATAACTCCTTGCCAAAAAAATAATGTAGAAACAAGGAACTCTTAGGTCCACATTTTAATCAAATGTTAGCCTGCATTTGATGATCATGGACAATCAGGGCCACTAACAAATTTCATCAAGGAATACATATTAAATATAACTTTGAGTTGTATCTGAGGATCACCAGACATCCTCTATAAATGCACAAAGACTACCACTGTATATTGGATCCTTTATTGGAACAACGAAAGGGAAAAAAAAATCATTAGACTAAATTTTTTAAAACCATTTACTAAGACATCAGAAATAAATATGAAACATACATGGAACAGGGTATGAGGTAAGATGCAACTTTAAACACTGAAGTTTTTTTAAAATCATTTTTGAAAATAAGAAATTTGCTTAAAGTCAAAGATATATTCTATACTCTATCATGTGGAACATACTATACTTTGAAGAAAAATACATCAATCCCACAAAGTAGAATTATTTTCTTAAAAGCCCAGGCCAGTCATCATACCGTGTGAAATTAAACATATAACTATGGTAAAGTCATACGTTTGGTGAAGTTGGTGAAGACAAATTTGGTGAAGTAAGAGCATTAAGGGGGAAATAGTCTAAATTAGTGAAAATTTTAAATGAGGTATGTTTTATATGCCAATTACAAGAAAAACACGATCTGGAACAGTAATCTTTCTTTCCTATGCAACACTTACAGATACTGGTTTAAATGGAGACCCTGGCTTCTCCTGTTTCTCTTCCCCTAAACAATATCCAACTTTGGCCAACTCAGAGTATCAGGAATCATAGGCAGTGCAATTGTAAACTCAATACTGTAGTTGGTTGACAACAGGGTGAAAAGAGCTGCTCTAGGTGGGAAAAAAAAGGCAAACAGACATAATACCACCCACCACATGGCCCCCACCAAATAAAAAAGAAGTATCAACTGGATATGAGAAATAAGCAAGACTCAATCCCTTTGCTCAAACTGGAAAATGCACAAATGTTTACTTTTTTATGAGAGTTCACATAACACTAATGTTAGGAGGGGGCCCCCTTTTGCTTTTTCAAACTGTTTTCAAGTGTAATCTACAAATTCAATCTCTACAAAGATAGAAAGTAACATTACTCAGACAAGAATTTAGCCACACATTTAAGCCTAGTCAAAACTGGCAAGAGTTGTATCCACAGTAAGGCTTCTACTGTAACAACTACATTAATTCCCTCATCCAGCTTTCATTTATTCTGGATTAGTATGCAAAACAAAGTCGTACTTGCTCCAATAGCTAACATCTACTGGTTTCAATGGAACGGCTTCCAAGAACATTTTTTAAGTGTACTTCTGAACTCAAAAATCTCATGTTCCAGCATTAGCCTCTTGGGCAAAATTCCAAAAATTCTCAAATGCTTGCCCTACTTACATGTTCATCTGTACCTACTTGCTAAGCACCAAGGCAGATAATATCACCGGATGCGGGGAGGGGGGTAGATTATCCCACGGGTAGCCTCAGAACAAAGTTGCTACAACTTCCTAGTAATCACTGGTGACATCATCGCAAGGTAACTTTGAGACCAACCTTAAAATAAGTGCATGAAACTTCCCCCGTAGGGGGACGATAGGATGGCACGTGGTGAGCCAGACCAGGTGTGGCGTAGGGAAGGGCTGGATGGTTGGAAGTTGGGAAACCGCAGAGTGGGGTGGGGGTGGAGGGCTCAGGCAGAGCGGAGGGGCGGCAGGTGCGAACAACCGGAGCCGGAGGGCGCGCAGTGCCTCACCTGCACCCCGGTGTAGTTCTCGAAGAAGAAGAGCACCATGCTCTGGTAGATGCAGTAGAGCCGGTCGTCCACCGCGTGATAGAAGCGGGAGGGCAGCAAGGAGGAGAGCAGCCTCCAGGCCCCCCAGACCAGGACGTAGGTGGGGGCCGTGCCCAAGAGAACGGCGGCCGGCAGCACGTAGCGCATGGAGTACGTGTGGAGCACCAGAGACAGCAGCATCTTCCAGCCTCTGCGCTCGCCAAGTCCTGCGCCTTCCTCCTCCCACCGGAGCTGCTTCCCCAAACCGCCGGGCTCACCCACGGCCCGCAGCGAGGCGGCGGCCAATCACCGAGCCCGGGACAGACTCCGCCGCCGCCTCTTCACCTCCCCCCCAACCCACCGGCCGCCACCTGAGACGAGGAACCTGCCGCCTCCTCCGCGGCCCCCGCCCCCCAGCCGCATCGGCTGCGCTGCCGGCCGAGCGCCCGCCCCGGGCCTGGCGAGGAGGAGGGGGCGCCGGCGGAGACGGGCGAGCTGCTCGCGGCCGCGAGGGGAAGGGACGCTGCTGCTCCTCCTGGGTTCGGATAGCTCAGCTCAGAAGTGGTTACACTTCATGACCCTCGCCTGTCACCATATTTCCCCCTTGCCGGGGGAGGGGGCGGGCCCAGCGGCAATAAGGAGTCTTCTGATTGGCTGAGCCCCGCATGCGGTTGAAGCCGACTGACTCCTGGGCTCGCAGGCGGCGCGGATCTGGTACTGCGCATGCTTCAAAGCTTAACCTCGCTGTGGGCGCGGGAAGGGGTGAAGATGGGGTAGAAGGCCTGGGAAATCCTGTGCCCTGTTAGACTATGAATGCGGGTTGGCATAAGGGTACCTCAGCTGCCTTGGACGTCCCCTGCCCACCCCACAACCCCTTTGCATGTGGGCGCTTGGGCTGCGGAATGCTCCTTTAAATACATTGACCTTAACCTTCAGATAGTCTCCTTTCTTGGGGCGGCGGGTGGGTATATTTGTATAGTAAGTATAACATATATACAAAGCAAAGAAATAAAAAAGCAATAGTTTTCGAAGCACTCTTCAAAAAAGTGATTACAGGATAGAGCCTAGAGTTTGTCATGGGCTACCATACAATCCTCTCATATTTTTCCTTCTAGCTGCTCCAGAATATAGGAGGCTAGCGGGCTTAAATGCTTTTTTTATCATCACAATTGACTTTTTTTCCTTTCTTTCTTTGTGAACAATAACATAGATACAAAAAGGGTATAAATTTCCAAGCATAGCACCACAATTAGTTGTAGAACGTATTTCAGACTTTGACATGGGTTACAATTTCACAATTTTAGGGTTTTGCTTCTAGCTGCTCTAAAATAGTGGAGACTAAAAGAGATACCAATTTAATGATTCAGCATTCCTGGTCATTTGATAATCCTATCTTCTATGTATAATTCCACCATCACCTTTGATCTTTCCATACCTCTCATTGGGGTTGTTTGAGCTTTGGCAATTCTAAATTTTTGATATTGGAAGGGTGTGTCACTAATATGGGGTAGAGAGATGGAACTATCTGATGTTCTGGAGAGGCTGGGCTAGGTTTCAGGACTTATTTGGACCAGGGACCCATCTGGAGCTTGTGGTTTCTGGCAGGTTACTGTAGTGCTTGGAACCCTTGTAGAATCTTATAAATTGCCCTAGTTGTCCTTTAGGATTGGCTGGAATGGTCCTGGTTGGGAGTTGGCAGATTATGATAGGTAGCAAGTCTACCTGAAGCTGGCTGTGTGGCTTGAAAGGATGTGTGTGCTCTAGAAAAGCCAGGTTTTAATCCTGATCCCATTTTGTAAAGGCAACCATTTTTTCTAATCCCTATTCAGTACTGTATGTTTGAAACTTTAATTAGGTCATCCCCTTGGAGATGTGACTCAATCAAGAGTGGTTATTAAGCTGGACCCATTTGGGTGGGTCTTGATTAGTTTACTGGAATCCTATAAAAGAGAACAACAAGAGAGAAAGCCAGGAGATTCTGAAAGAGCAGAGAATGACATAGCCACGAGAAGCAGAGAGTCCACCAGCCAGTGACCTTTGGAGATGAAGAAGGAAAATGCCTCCCGGTGAGCTCATGAAACAGGAAGCCAGGAGAAAAAGCTAACAGATGATACCATGTTTGCCACATGCCTTTCCAGATGAGAGAAAAACCCTGACTGTGCTTGCCATGTGTCTTTCCACTTGAGAGAGAAACCCTGAACTTCATTGGCCTTCTTGAACCAAGGTGTCTTTCCATGGATGCCTTAGATTGGACATTTCTATAGACTTGTTTTAATTGAAACATTTCTCGGCCTTAGAACTGTAAACTAGCAACTTATTAAATTCCCCTTTTTAAAAGCTGTGCTTGTTTGAAAGGAAGTATGCCCCCTAGAAAAGCCATGTTTTAATCAAAATATCATTTCATAAAGGTAGAATAATCTCTATTCAATACTATGTGTTTGAAACTGTAATCAGATCATCCCCCTGGATGATGTGATTTAGTCAAGAATGGTTGTTAAACTGGATTAGGGGATGACATGTCTCCACCCATTTGGGTGGGTCTTGATTGGCTTATTGGAGTCCTATAAAAGAGGAAACATTTTGGAGAATGAGATTCAGAGAGAGCAATACTACGAAGCAGAGAGTCCACCAGCCAGCAACTTTTGGAGATGAAGAAGGAAGACGCCTCCTGGGGAGCTTCATGAAACCGGAAGCCAGGAGAGAAAGCTAGCAGATGATGCCGTATTCGCCATGTGCCCTTCCAGCCGAGAGAGAAGCCCTGACTGTGTTTGCCACGTGCCTTCTCACTTGAGAGAGAAACCCTGAACTTCATCGGCCTTCTTGAACCAAGGTATCTTTCCCTGGATGCCTTTGATTGGACATTTCTATAGACTTGTTTTAATTGGGATATTTTCTCAGCCTTAGAACTGTAAACTAGCAACTCATTAAATTCCCCCTTTTAAAAGCCATTCCGTTTCTGGTGTATTGCATTCTGGCAGCTAGCAAACTAGAACAAAAGCCATTCCGTTTCTGGTATATTGCATTCTGGCAGCTAGCAAACTAGAACACTTGAGTAAGAGCAAACTCGTAAGTAGCCTCGCAACTCTATTTCAACTCTCTCTGCCACTGATAATTTATTAATTACACTTTTCCCCCATTTAGTCAGGATAGAATTGTTGATCCCATGGTGCCAGGTCTGAATTCATCCCCACGTCGCCAGGGAGATTTTCACCCCTGGATGTCATGTCCCATGTAGGGGGAAGGACTTAGTGAGACTGAGGCACATCTGAGCAACAACAGAGGTCCTCCAGTAGTAACTCTTAGGCATGCCTATAGATAGTCTAAGCTTCTATGCTACCTACATAAACTTCGCAAGAGTAAGCCTCATGATCGAGGGTGTGGCCTATTGATTTGGGTATCCCTAAAATTTGACACAGCATCAAGGGAATTCCATGATGGTAAGGTGTAATAGTTTCATAGTCTTTCTCCCATCCCTCAGGGGACTTTGCCAATAATTTTTGATTATCTGCTTAATATACTCTAGGATGTTTCCAGGCATTACGATAATCTATACAGGATTAAAGGACCTCTTTCTTATTCTCTGCTCTGTATGTTTCAGTCGTTCAAATGAGCTATACATATAGGTTGAATTAGATTATGCACTACAGAAAATTTCAGTTCCAGATCAAGTAAACCTTTCTTCCATTGCTCTCAAAGAGTATGTGTGTTTCTAAAATATAGACACTGTCTTCCTTACCCCTATGTTCTGAATTACTTTAACCCCAACCTGTTTGGCTTCGTTCTTATATCTAAATATCAAGTTATATATGAAAAACAGCCTCTCAAAATCCAGAAATAATAATCAGCACTCTGGACTTAATGCATCTGCTCTAAAAGCTTACAATCTAGGCCCCTGTTTTCTTATAAGCATTTTCTAAAGGTGACCATACCATTGTTGTTTTTTGTTTGTTTGTTTCTGGCTTATTTTGTCTCACCAAATATCCCACATGTTCATTCACATCATTGCATGCCTCGTGACATTGTTTTTGTTTTTTGTAGCAGCACAGCCTTCATTCATAAGTATATACCATCATTTGCCATTCTACTTCTCTGTCAGTGCATGCTTCAGCCACCTGCATCCATTGGGCATCATGTGGAGGGCCCAAAGTCCACAGTCCATCAACATTCTCAATTTTAGATAATTTCCTTGTTCCCAAGAGACAGAAAACCAATAAACACACCCTCACCAAATAGGAGATCTAAACCTCCTCTTAACTCTTGTCCCTCATCCCATTATGTACCTTTGCTGTTGCTGTGGTAGTCCTGATGGTTTCCTTTTGAACATAGCTCAAAGCATGTGATAGCAGTTTTCCCCCTGTACCCTGGACTTAAACATTCTTTATACAAGAATCATATCTTTGAAGTAATTCTTATAAGAACTAATTCATATTTCTAGTGTGAAGTCTGGTTTCATCTGCTGCTGGCATGGTGCTCTTTCAACTTGGAGGCCCTTTAAGAAGAAAATGCAAATTTACAAATACAAAATTATATATGAAAATGGATATTTATTTAGAATAAGGAATCACAAAAATACACATTTTTAAAAGCGAACAAAAAAGAGAAAATAAAACAAAGAAAAGCTAACATATCACAGATATAAAGATATTCAGAAATATAATATTTTTATATCATTATATCATGTATCTATAATAGAGTATAACTTTCATTTGATTATGAAAGCCATTTCTTTCATCATCTTTACTATAGCATGGTAAATGTAATTTTTTTTAATGATAAATCTTAATACGCACACATTCCGTAGATGGTGTACAATCACTGGCTCACAATATCATCACATAGTTGTATATTCATCACCGTGATCATTTTTTAGAACACTCGCATCACTCCAAAGAAATAAAAAGAAAAAACTCATACATACCATACCACTTGCCCTTCTCTCTCATTGACCACTAGTATTTCCATCCACCCAGTTTATTTTACCCTTTATCCCCCCTATTATTCATCTATTTTCCATCCATTATTTTTCACTAATCTGTGCATGCTGTAGGTAAAAGGAGCATCAGACACAAGGTTTTCACAATCACACAGTCACATTGCAGAAGCTCTATCTTTACCCATTTGTCCTCAAGAATCAAGGCTACTGGAACACAGCTCAACAGTTTCAAGTACTTCCCTCCAGCCACTACAATACACCATAAACTAAAACAGGATATCTATATAATGCATAAGAATAACCTCCAGGATAACCTCTCGACTCTAAAATCTCTCAGCCACTAGGAAATTTGGTTTTGACCATTGATTAAGATGTATAAAATTTCCAACTTCAAAAAATAATGACATTAATCCAATTTGGTTTTTATTTTGGAGGTGGGGAGTGCCAAGGAAGAGGATGGTCGAGTGTAGTGGACCTGGACAAACACATTCTAACAGCATGTAGGAAAATAACTCAAGAAACTTTCTAAAAGGAATCTTCTGAGTGCTATAGGCAGAAGAATCATTCCCCAAACGTGTCCATGCCCTATCCCCGGAGCTAATGAATGGCAAAGGGGAATTGAGGTTGCAGATGAATTAAGACTGCTAACTGGCTGTGTGTTAGGATAGAGAGATTGTCCTGAATTATCCCAGGGGGCCAAATGTAATTGCAAGAGTCCTTTAAAGGAAATACTGAGGCAGAAGTGTAGGTCAGAATAATGTAACATAAGAAAGACTCGATCATCTTTGTTAGCTTTGAAGATGGAGGAAAGGGGCCCATGAGCCCAGGAATGTGGTCGTTCTGGGTGCTGGAAAAGGCAAGGAAATAGTTTTTCCCTTAGAATCTCCAAAAAGAACATAGCCCTGCTGGCACTTCAACTTTAGCTAAGAGAGACCCATTTTGGAATTCTGACCTCCAGAACTTGTAAGATAATAAATTTGTATTGTTTAAACCACTAAACTTGCGGCAATTGCAACAGCAATAGAAAACTGATACACCTAGAAAGGGTTTATTTGTTTGTTTCCAGAAGGTACCGTCTCTCCAGTAGAGAAATAGATGGCTCATTGGAGCTAAATGAAGTAAGAAACACATGCACTATGTATATATGTATACTGTGTTTTATGAAAGTCACAGTTAAACGCAAGGGAAAAGAATTAATTAGCAAAAAAAAAAGGTGTTAATACATGTATTTAGGGATCACAACCTTCACCAAAATAAAATCCAGTTGCATTTCATATATAAAAGTGTAGATTAGAAAACTAAAAACAAATATACTAGAAAATATATGACAATATTTTTGTAATTTTGAGATGAAGATTTTACTTGGAATGATCCCAAGATGCAAAATCCTCATAAAATATTGCTTCTCAAGAGATGTTGGAATCACCACTGAACAATCTGACAAAGCAGAGTTGAATAAACATACTATTTTCATACTACAAACTACAGAAAAGTATTTTCTGAATGCCCTGAGATCTTAAACAGCTGCTGAGGGCCTTGGGGAGCACCCAAGCCCAATCTACTGCGAATTCAGGCTTGGAACGTAATTAAAGAAAGCTGTAACCTAATCAGTTGTGTTGTAAATTGGCCATCCTAAATGAGGACAGAAGAGTGCCAATCTGAATGTGGCACTCTTACAAACAAAGGGAAACTTCAGAAACCTAAATGTCTCAGTGTTACAGAATGGAAAGATCTTGAGTTAGAATATCTTCTATTCACTAACAACTTGTTAAAATTGTGGCAATATTTTGCCTCTTCCCGGTCAGGTCCCGTTCATACTTTTTAAACATTTATTTATGCAAATAAAACAACACATTCTAACTCAAAATGATTTAAAAACAACAACAACTCTGAATGAAATGTGGAAGTTTCCCTCACTGCTGTCTTCAATCATACTTTCTACCTAGAAGTAGCCATTTATTGTGAACCTATTTGTTTTTCTGTGCATTTATGTAGTGGATGTTTGTGTATCTATTGCCCCATTGCCCTCTTAACATCACTAAGATTTTCGTTCAGGTGTCTACCATTTCCCAACATACCCCATATGTTTTGGCGGGAGGGGGTGGGGTTGGGAGAGGACTTGACCCTACCTGCCCTCCTGGAATAGATCACGATTAGCCTTGATCAGTCTCATGGGGGTCCCCAAGACTTTTTCCAGCGTTCCAAAGTGAAAAGTATCTCGTAATAATACTAAAATGTTATTTGCCTTTTTCACTGCATTTGGCATTTGCAGTGACGGTGTAAAAGCAATGATGAGTAAACTGCCCGCACCTTAGCTCAGATCCAGACAGTGACACCAAAGTGTACTGGTAGTCATTGTATTCTTCACCACCACATACTTGCAGTACAAACTAACAAGTAAAAAGTACCTGTTTCACTTAAGTATATCCTTGATAAAGCAGTAAAAATTTTATTAAGTCTCTGAGTACACATCTTTTTAATATTCTGTGATTAAATGGGAAGTATGCATGAAAGCACTCATGCACATACTGAAATACGACTGTTTCCTGGATGAAAAACTCTTGAGGTGTGAGCTGAACTGGCTACTTTTATTCATGGAACATCATTTATACTTGAAAGAATAGCTGTCAAACTATAGTCATTCATTTTCGGTATTTGGCAGACATTTTCTAAAAAATGAACAATATGATTCTTTGACTTGAAGGAAAGCTGACAGTACTTGTTGCCAATAATACAAATAACGCTTTCAATTGAAAATCAGAATTCTGGAAAATTTACATTTGCCTCTATGAGCTTGACACCCCATAACTGAAGCCTTTCTCATGAGATCTGAGGTAAAAATCACCACTGTGATTTTTCCATGTTATATGGTGAACCGTGTCAACATTTGGAAGATCTGCTGAACTCAGTGAACCAATACTTTCTAACTAATCAATACATGATGTTTAAAACTCATGTATGGATAAATGGTTCTTTCAAAATGCAACACAGGCCAATGGGTTTTAATGTAACAGTTGAAAATGTTCATTGATATGATTCAGACTCCACATTGCTACAAACTTCTTTTTTTCACATTGCTACTAACTTTTAAGAATTTACCACTTTCTGAGTCTTAGTGTAATATAAAAATAGAATACACACATTATCTGAAAAGGGCATTAAAATTCTCCTCCCTTTTCCAATTACATATCTGTATGAGGCTGGGGTTTTCTTCATATGCCTCAACCAAAAAAATAAATAAACAAACATGGCAACAGATTAGATATAAAAGCAGATACGAGAATCCAGCTGTCTTCTATTAAGCCAAACATTAAAGAAACTGCAAAAAATGTAGAATAGCATTCTTCATACTAAACTTCTTGTCTTTTAGAAAATATAGTTATTTTTCATAAAAATGTTAATATGTATTTATTATCTTTTTTAAAGGAATTAAATATTTTTAGAAGTTTTCATTTTAATTTCTTATACAGAAAATATCAATGTGTATAACTCATATTTATTTACTTATTTATTATATTATAACTCACATTTGAAAAGCTGTTTGTTTAAAGGGATCCTTAATCACTGGTGTAAGTCAATCAAAGTAGTTCCATCTCTGTCCCTCAAAACTGGTTTAGGAATGCACCCTTTTAGTCTTCTTGAGATCCAAGAGGAGATTATTAGTGGCTTTTGGAAAAGAAGCTTGTTCAGTCTGCTAAGGGGGTTACAGGAGAGAGATTCTTTGTCTTCTATTAAATGGTGACTTCATTTAGAGTGAATCTTGAAACTGCACAGCCACTTTGCCATGATCTAGAAAGTCAGTTTTAGGATGAAACTGATACACAGAAGCAGAGTGGAGAAATAGAAAAATAAGACGCTTTCAATGAAATCTTTGAGCTATTGCTTCAAGCCAACTCTGAAACCCACCCTGTCTCTCAACCCTCCAATTATAGGAGCAAGCAAACCTATATGATTATGTATCCAAATCTATGTTATTAAAGGTAAGTTTTTCTATTATTTATGATCTACCTCATCATCCAAACTAGAAACATGTACATTGTTCTATATCTTTTCCTCTTACGCACCTGCTTATATCCTTTCAGACACTCTCAATGGTGAGAAACAATCAGAAAATAAAAAAAAACACAAGAAAATTGTCAGCTAGCGATAGGGCAAATAGTGAATCAAAATAGGGTGTTGTGAAAGAGCATTTCAGAGTGGTACCTTTAAATTATAAGGTCAGGAAATGCCTCTCTGAGGAGGGAACATATATGTTAAAGCCTGAATTATGAGAAGCCAGCCATGCAAAGATCCAGGACAAGTATTTCAAGCTGAGGAAGCATCTAATGCAAAAATCCTAAGATGGGAAGGAGTTGGGGTGGGCAGTTTTCATCTATCAGTTGCTAAAATCCTGGAAATAGAATCCAATCATTCTTGACCGTTTTATTTTCCATACCATATCTAATCCATGAGTAAGTTCTATTGGTTTCTCTGTCAAAATATATCCAGAATCCAATTATATATAATATTATATGATTATAATATAATATAAATATATAGTTTTTACAATGTGACTATGTGATTATGAAAACCTGGTGGCTGATACTCCCTTTTTCCAGGGTGTGGACAGATGAGTAAAAAATTAAGGATAAAGAATAAATAAATAATGGGAGGGATATGGATTTTTAAAAAATTGGAGGTAAATTGCAATACTAGTGGTCAATGAGAGGGCAGGGTAAGGAGTATGAGATGTATTTTTTTTTTACTTTTTTCTATTTATTTCTTTTTCTAGAACGCTGCAAATATTCTAAAAATGATCATGGTGATGAAGACACAATGTGATGATATTGTGAGCCAGTGATTGTATACTTTGGATGGACTGTATAGTGTGTGAAGATATATCAATAAAAATATGTAAAATATATATATATGTAAATCCAGAACACAGTCCCTTTCACTTCCCAGTGACCACCCTTGTCCAAGCCACCATCATCTCTTACCTGTACAATTGCAATAACCTTGTAACTAGTCTCCCTCTTCCACCCTTGCCTTCATTCACTCCATTCTCTACATAGTAGTCAAGGGGATCTTTTTGTCATTTCTCTGCAGAAAATCCTCCTATCTTGAGGAAAATCCAAATTTAAGTCATGACTGTGGTAGCAGGACCCTACTATGAACCCTATCTTTTTTTAAATTTTTTTATTAATTAAAAAAAATTACAAGAAACACAAACATTCCCAACACATACACTCAGCAATTCACAATATCATCACATAGTTGCATATTCATCATCATGATCATTTCCCAGAACATTAGCATCAATTCAGAAAAAGAAACAAAAAGACAACAGAAAAATATAACAAACAAACAAAATTTTATACGCCATACCCCTTACTGATCCTTTTCATTGATCACTAGCATTTCAAACTAAATCTGTTTTAACCTTTGTTCCCCCTATTATTTATTTTTATTCCATATGTTCCTCTCATCTGTTGACAAGGTAGATAAAAGGAGCATCAGACACAACGTTTTCACAATCACACAGCCACATTATGAAAGCTGTATCATTATACAATCATCATCAAGAAACATGGCTACTGGAACACAACTCTACATATTCAGGCAGTTCCCTCCAGCCTCTCCATTACATCTTGGATGACAAGGTGATATCTACTTAATGCATAAGAATAACCTCCAGGATAACCTCTTGACTCTGTTTGGAATCTCTCAGCCATTGACACTTTGTCTCATTTCACTCTTCCCCCTTTTGGTCGAGAAGATTTTCTCAATCCCTTGATGCTGGGTCTCAGCTCATTCTAGAGTTTTTCTCAATCCCTTGATGCTGAATCTCAGCTCATCCTGGGATTTCTGTCCCATGCTGCCAGGAAGAGCCACATCCCTGGTAGTCATGTCCCACATAGACAGGGGGAGGGTGGTGAGTCTGCTTGCTGTGTTGGCTGGAGAGAGAGGCCACATCTGAGCAACAAAAGAGGTTCTCTTGGGGGTGACTCTTAGGCTTAATTTTAAGTAGGCTTGACCTATCCCCTGTGGGGTTTAGTTACATATGAACAAACCCCAAGACTGGGGGCTCAGCCTATAGCTTTGTTTGTCCACACTGCTTGTGAGAATATCAAGAATTCAACTTGGGGAAGTTGAGTTTTCCCCCATTCTCACCATTCCCTGAAGGAGACTTTGCAAATACTTTTCCACTCACTGATCAAATCACCCTGGGATTCATCAGGGCATCACCTGGACAAACCAACAAAATCTCATGTCCTATACAAAGTTCCATGTACTTAAGGTGTTCAGTCAACTATCTACATAAGTTATATCAGGAGATGCACTAGTCAAAGTATAGATTTGTACCAAATAAACATTTTTTGCTTTAGTCTCACACATTAGTTGAAATTTTAAAATATTAAGTACCATCTATTTTCAGCACACTGCAGTAATGACATTTTTTGTTCTTCCTCATGCAAAAACATTTTTAAAATTTGTACATTTAGTCACTATCATTATACACTCTAGGCATTCCTAGATTACACCATCTCAATCTTTATCATCTATCTTTCTTTGTGATTTCATTTATGCCCCAGCCCTCCTCCCTCTATCATTCTCATGTGCAGCTTCATTCAGTGTTTTAACATAATTGTATTACAGTTAGGTAATATTGTGCTATCCATTTCTGAGTTTTTATATTCAGTCCTGTTGCACAATCTGTATCCCTACAGCTCCAATTACCCAATATCTTACCCTATTTCTATCTCCTGATGGTCTCTGTTATGAACAAAATATTCCAAGTTTATTCACTAATGTCAGT
>PVIY010047116.1:0-18057 GCA_004026745.1 Myrmecophaga tridactyla
AAGATGATGCGGTGCCTTTAACTTTGGCTGGGAGTGTGGTGGAGACAGAGGAGAGGTTGTAGGCTGGTTTTAATGGCTTCAAATGACCAAGCCCTGGTGTCTGAATTCCTTGAGGGAGGGATTCCACCTGAGTTGGGCTTCACCCCTCCCCTGGGGAAGGCACAGGCTCCAGACAAGCCCCCAAAAGAGCTCACTTCTGCCTAGGCTGGGGCAGTTGCAGCCTGAAAAGCCCTGCCGCTGTATCCAGAGGCAGTCAAGCCTTTGTAGATACACAGCCACAAAAACCTCTGTTTCCTTCTTTTTTTCCCCCCTTTTTCTGTCAGTCCTGCCCCCTTGGCTCTGGGGCAAAAATGAGCAATCTCTGCTTTGATCAGGTTCACCTAAGCTGGGGGCCTAATTTTAGTAGTCAGAATTTGTTAATTAGTCCCACAATTGGCGTTTGATTGTGCCCAGTCCCTGCTACTGGTAAAGTCCTTTCCTTTCCCCTCTGGGAAGCGGCCTGTGGGGGAGGGGCGCTGGCTGCCGCAGCTTTGGGAACTCACAGTTCTGGGGGGTGCTCGCAGCCGGTCCAGTTGGTCCAGACTGGGGTACGCTGTGTGTCTGTTCACTGACGTGGTCCCAGGAGCTGTTCTGTACTGTTTCTGGTTATTTAGTAGTTGTTCTGGAGGACGAACTAAAACACGCACGTTGTTAAAGCGCCATCTTGACCCGGAAGCCAATTGTTCCTTTCATTAATACATAGTGTCCTCTGCCTCTTTTAAGTGGTTTACATTTGAAGTCTAATTTGTTGGATATTAGTATAGCTACTCCTGTTCTTTTCTGATTGTTATGTGCATGGAATATGTTTTCCCAACCTTTCACTTTCAACCTATGTTTATCTTTGGGTCTAAGATGCATTTCCTGTAGACAGCATATAGATGGGTCCTGTTTTTAATCCATTCTGCCAGTCTATGTCTTTTGACTGGGTAGTTATTACTGTACGGGCAAGACTTTCTTCTACTATTTTGCCTTTTGGATTTTATATGTCATATCATTTTTCTTCTTTTTACCTTTACTGATTGTCTTCATTTCTATACTCTTCTCCACACCTTTCTCTCCTGTCTTTTCTTATCTGTCTCTAATGCTCCGTTTAGTATTTCTTGCAGAGCCGGTCTCTTGGTCACAAATTTTCTCAGTGATTTTTTGTCTGAAAATGTTTTAACTTCCCCCTCATTTTTGAAGGACAGTTTTGCTGGATACAGAATTCTTGGTTGGCAGTGTTTCTCTTTTAGTAATTTAAATATATCATCCCACTGTCTTCTCGCCTCCATGGTTTCTGCTGAGAAATCTACACATAATCTTATTGGGCTTCCCTTGTATGTGATGGATTGTTTTTCTCTTGCTGCTTTCAAGATTCTCTCTTTCCCTCTGACATCTGACATTCTGATTAGTAAGTGTCTTGGAGTACATCTATCTGGATGTATTCTCTTTGGGGTATGCTGTACTTCCTGGATCTGTAATTTTAAGCCTTTCATAAGAGTTGGGAAATTTTCAGGGATTATTTCCTCCAATAGTTTTTCTCCTTCTTTTCCCTTCTCTTTCCTTCTGGGACACGCACAACACGCATATTCATGCGCTTCATGTTGTCATTCAATTCCCTGAGTCCCTGCTCATATTTTCCCTATATTTTCTTTTCTTGTCGGATTTCAGATGTCTTGTCCTCCATTGCACTAATCCCATCTTCTGCCTCCGAAATCTGATATTGTAGGTTTCCATTGTTTTTTTTTCATCTCTTCTACTGTGTCATTCATTCCCATAAGTTCAGTGATTTGTTTTTTCAGACTTTGGATTTCTTCTTTTTGTTTATTCCTTGCCTTCTTTATATCCTCCCCCAATTCACTGATTTGATTTTTGATGAGGTTTTCCATGTCTGTTTGAACATTTGGAATTAACTGTTTCAACTCCTGTATGTCATTTGAATTGTTGGTTTGTTCCTTTGACTGGGTCATATCTTCAATTTTCCTAGCATGATTAGTTATTTTTTGCTGGCATCTAGGCATTTAATTACCTTAATTAGTTTATTCTCGAGATTGTTTTCACTTCTTTTTTCCCTAGGATATTCTTACTGGATGACTTCATTGTCTATCTGTTCTTTGACATTCAGTTCAGCTTATTCTAGTTCTCCAGCTTAGGTATTGTTTAAGAGATCAGAACTTTTCAGTTCTTGTTTTCTTTTTTTCTTGCCCTGCCTGCATGGTGCCTTTCCCCCACCCCTTAGGAGGGTCTACTTAAGTATTATAGACCCTAGTCAGATTTTCCCAGACCAAACTGGTCTCCTCTCAGGAGGAAATGGTCACCTGTGTCAGTTTTCCCTGAGGGTGAGACCCAGCAGATTAAAAGGCTTTCCTATGAAGTCTCTGGACTCTGTGTTTTTCCTACCCTGCCCGGTATGTGGTGTTTTTCTGCCTGCAGGTCCCACTAACATAAGGTGATGTGGTACCTTTAACTCCAGCAGACTCTCCCTGCTGGGGGCGTGGTGGAGACAGAGGAGAGGTTGTAGGCTGGCTTTAATCGCTTCACTTTTCCAGACCCTGGGGTCTGAATTCCTTGAGGGAGGGATTCCACCTGAGCTGGACCCCACCCCTCTCCTAGGGAAGGCACAGGCTCCAGACAAGCTCTAAAACAAGCCTGTTTCTGCCCATGTCTGGGGCAGTGGAGCCTGAGAAGCCTTGCAGTTGTATCCAAAGATTAATCAATCCGTAGAAACACAGCCACAAAATAGAATAAGAAAAATCCTTTTCAGAGCGCGACCCCTTCCTTAGGTTTGCCAATCAAGAGCTTAAGTTGGTACATTGCTCTGTGTATCTCCAGGTCCTATGTGTCCCCTCCCTTCCTAAAGAGCCCAGACCTTTTCAGATCCAAAAAACCTTATTTTTTTTCTTTTTTCTTTTTCTGTCAGCCCTGCCCACTCTACGCCTGGGCACAAACCAGTGACCTCCGTTTTTACTCGAGGTTCAGCTGAGCTGGGGGCTATTTTTAGTAGTCAGAATTTGTTAATTAATTCCACAATTGGAGTTTTGTTACGCTAAGGCCCTGCTGCTAGTAAAGTCCCTTTCCTTTCCTCTCTGGGAAGCAGCCTGTGGGGGAGGGGTGCCGCCACTGTGGCTTGGGGAACTCACAGTTCTGGGGAAGCTGCAGCTGGTCCAGGTAGTCCAGCTGGTCCAGACTGGGGTATGCTGTGTGTCTGGTCACTGATGTGGCCCCAGCAGTTGTTCTGTACTGTTCCTGGCTATTTACTAGCTGCTCTGGGGGATGAACTAAATCCCACACCTTACTAAGCCACCATCTTGGCTCTGTCCAGTGCAGCAGAATTTAAATGTCCACTTGTATTTTGTATTTTGGTAATTTAAGGAGAAAAAATGGGACTCTCCCACACTACTTTGTTAGAAACAAAATCAGACAGCAGAAATTTCTAGTAGGACAGCAAAACTAATTAAAAACCAATGATTAAATGAAATGAAATCAATATTGACTGCATACCCTCCTTCCTTGTTCTTCAGTGCGGTAGGCGTGTCTATATAAGCAAGAAAAAACAGCTCCAGGAGGCAGAACTTCACTGGTCTCATTCCAACCATGGGTATGGCAAAGACGAGAAGCATCTCCTTGGCACTTGCGGTATAAGACAGGGTCCAGCCTATAAGGGTAAGAGTTAAATATAACCTTTACTTACTACACACCTTTCCTGTTAATAGATGATAAGGGTTTTTACAAGGTGTGTGTTTGTGTACTCATTGATAGTGATCTCCATAGTAGTAGAGACAGCAGATATATAAAAGTATATTTCTGAAACTTGTTCTTTATGAACACAGTGGTAAATTTGTGGGAGTTTGTTAACCTTAATATAGAAAATTTAAGTTCTACCTCACAGAGGCAGGACTATGTAAGTTAAAATATCAAACACAGCATGAATGTGCCATGGCTGAAATTAGAAAATCCTGTAGTAGCCACCACCAGGCAATTCACAACTTTTCACTTAGTAAATACTTCTTTCTAAGCATGAAGTTTAATCTGACCTGTTTTACTAGATACAGTAAGATCAGAAAAAGCTAAGAAAATCTGAAACTCACATTCAATTTCCTCCCCAGTAAAGTCATTCCTCTTTTTTTACCCATGCAAGGTAAGGACTTACAACATTCTGGGTTGTCGTATTTCTAGGTAATGATCTAAAAAACTTGACATTTAACTGAATCTGGGGCTGAGGGATTAGGCAATGAATCTGCTGCTTCTCCAAGGCATGCTTAATCCTGTCTATACTATATTCTGCTGCTTCTCCGAGGGATGCTTAATTCTGTCCAGATTATATTCTCAATTTAAAGAGATTAATTAATGGGAAGAGAGGGGGTAATGTTTAACAAGCAGCTTTTAGGAAAGTGAAGCACTTTTTGATCATGGGGAAAGGAATTAAAGAAAAGGAGAAAACAAGATTTTGATTAAGGCAGTTGCTCAATAAATTCTGTTACTTTGGTTTAAATTGCCTGAGTAAACACAGGGAAATTCCCACCTAGTCTTCTGTAGTCTCTTCTAGAATAAATCTGAGGGAACAGAAATTAAAACACATGGAGTCTCCAAGTTATCTCTTTGTAGTAAAGTATGTGATTACTATAAATCATCAGAAAGAAGTTGAATTTGGGAAGCAGGAGGGGGGAAAACAAGACATGAAAAGAAAAGGGGAATTGTAGCCAATAAATTATTGTGGGTCTGACTGTAATATTTTTTTTCCTATTTTATGTCCTCCCCCTTTTCTTTTGCTAGCAGGATGAGAAGGGAATTAGAAAATCAAATTATCACTATTGATAAGACCCTAAGACAGAATACATTCAGTAACTATGAATAGCTAAAGAAATAAAAGCAATTTTCCATACTCAGTGTACATCAATCAAAAAAAAAAATACCACACTATAATAGTCTTAGAGATATATCTGAAGATGCTTTTGCTGTCCCCAAAGGTGCCTAAGTTTTTTCCAGATAGATGTTTGTGGTATTACAATTTTCATCCTAACTTCCAAAGCAGCGGTAAACAGGGATGTTTGGTAACAGACCAGAAGAGGGCTGACTCTGCTTTTAAATAATCTTCTGAAAGAACAGTTTTTCTAAAGATTAGATTTTTTTCAGGGGATTAAAGTATGTTAGCCATTCTAGAAACTAACAAAAATAATTTCCCACTGATAATTTCCAATGCAGATGATACTGAAAATACGCAGGAAAATAGGCTGAGGCAATTACAAAATACTCACTTCCAATCTCGGGATATGAAATATTGCAGCTCTAAGAGACGGTGTTCACAATCTTCCACCATTTTCTCTGTGTATAAATGTTCCATTAGGCACGAGAGGATCCTAGCAATGAAGCAGGGGTGAAATTGTAACAGAGCATGAAGACTCCTGATGACATATTCAGAATTCTCACAGTATCAGTATCCCCTTGGTCCATAGAAGAAGCCATTTATTAAGTTATATTCTGGAGGTTTAACCAGGGATTTATTTTTTGGAGAATCCCTCAAATGAACTGGACCTGGCAGTAATTATGCCTTACATCAACCTCTAAGCCACTTAGCACATATGGACTCAACTTGCACAAGCTCTGTGTGCAGCTGCTTTACTATTTAGCCCTTTATTATGAAAACTGTCAAACTCAAAAAAGTAGAGAATCCTATAAAACCACTTTTAATCCTCCAGCTTTATCTACCTAAGGTCAATTCTGTTTTAACTCTACTCCACATTCACCCTCTCACTCAATGAATATTTTGACACAAATCCCCGACACTGTATCATTTTGTTTGTTAATACTTCAGCATGTTTCTCTAAAATATGAGAACATAATACCATTATCACAATGAAAGAAATTTAAAATCTCTAATATGTAATTTCCTGTCAGTTTTCAATTATTCCAATTATCTCATGTATTTTTATATATTTGTTCAAATTAGGACCCAGGAAGGGCCCTGAAATTGCATTTGACTGATAACGATCTTAAATCTCTTTGTATCTTTATCAGTTCTCTTCTCCCTCCTTTCCCCATGCCCCCATTATGGGTGATGGGGCTCTTTCTGTATTCCTAAATTCTTAATGAGACTTAAGTATGTTTCTCTGTCTCTCAACTAAAGAGAAAGCTTTAATGACGAAACCCATTTTAAAATTCCCTACAACAGCATGGACAGCAGGAGTTTATGCATAACAGAATAATGATAAACATAAAACTGCAATTGGTATATTGTTGGGTAATGCCAGCTGCAGGCTATAAGGATTTTTGCAGAATAATGGGAAACCTGTTTTTATTTGCAAGCTGGTTTTAAGAGCTGTTTTTGCATTATATAGACTAAAATTAATACTTAAGATCAGGTGATGAATATACTACTATGTGATGATATTGTGAGCCACTGATTGTACATCATGTATGGAATGTTTGTATGTTAAAAATTTTTGTTTTTGTATGTTGTTTTTATTTGTCAATAAAAAAATAAAAAAAACTCTACTGCATAAGATTTAAACACCTTGTTTTCTATTTCAATTATAATGAACTACTTTCTAACGGTTATCAAGTAACTAATGTATTGGATAAGTCAACATACAAACAGGTTGAAGGTGTAGAGCCAAAGCATGTGTCATTTTATACTGTTTTTTGTTTGTTTGCATTTGACCATTAAATGAAATCATTCAGAGTCCTGATATAAAGGCCTACATCTCATCATATACTGTCAACAAACATCACAGTGATGGCTCTAGGTATTTCTATATGATAGAGGATGCAGAGCTGAAGCCTCAATTCCAATACTAGTTTCAATAAAAATCAGTATGTTTCTTACTCAAAAAAATTTAAACCACCCAGAAGTCACTTGGACAAATATAATTTGGACAAATACCACAAATAAGATGACCTACATTGGGTCTCCAGATCTTATGTGTTTGCAGGCTGTTTGTATCACAGATTCACAAGCTTCATTCAAAGCTCTATCAATGCGGTAATCTGCACCAGGGTCAGTCTCCTGAATCAGTGTTTGGAGCTAGATTAAAAAAAAAAAGTAAGAAATTCATATAAGCATAAGGGAAGGACGATGTCATCTCTCCACACAGTTACTCAATCTGGTATAACACAGTGTATTCTAACAAGAGACTGTCACTGAACAAGCTCAAGAGTTTTTGCAAATACCTTCCAACTGGTTTCTCTACCTTGACTGCAAATTTTTCTATTTAAGCCTTTGTACAGGTTGCTTGCTTACTCCTCTGAACCACTGTAACCATCTGCAAAATAAAAGGTCCTTATAACGTGAAGGCTGTCTCTTTCCTCATATCTGCCTACTTGTTAATCAGATTATTAAATATGACACTCTGAGCAGAGCCAGAATTGAGTGGTGGAGAATAAACAGAAAATATCTTCCAGTTAGATACTCAATTTGGTCATAAGAATCTAGAATCTGAATTTTGTGCAAAGACATTGATATTTAATTAAGACTGGTCTGCTTTATTAAAAGCAAATATGAGATTTCATGCAACTTGCATATATATAAAGTACAAAAACCAAGAATACAAAAAAAAAATTCCTTTTTCTCCTCAACTATTTTTACACGACCAAGTGGTGAACCAGAATTCATTCATTATTAAATACAGAGAAAATACTAGTTATTATGCATCTGAAAATGAGAATATATTCTTTAACATCTACTTTTGCTTGGTCCATCCCTTGTTATACATAAAGTAAAGGCACAAGAACAAGTGCTTCAGATTCTTTTTTCCTGTCTTTGAGGAGAAGGCAGTAGAGACACAGAAAGAAGCCCTACATTAAGGGTGAAAAGATCTGAGTTCTAGTAATAGTTTTGGCTCTACCGGGTATTAACGTTGAGAACAAAGGCAAGTTGATTAACCTATCAGTTTCAGTTTCTTTAACTGCAGAGAATTATAAGAAATAATAATATATAGAATAAGGTTGCATGAACTGCAAATCATTTTACAGATTTAAAAGATGCTTAATATTATAAATGGATAGCAGATGGTGTTCAGGGGTCCGGGGGGGAGGAACCTAAATAACAAAAAGCAAATTTGAAAACTAGAATTCTACTACTTTGGGTTCCTTCTGCCCAAGTTTTAAGATCTGGAGTCCTCTCTGTGTCACTGATTTAGCCTCTACTGGAGCCTTTGCTGATCCTCATACATTTGACTTATGATCTCATGGGTGTTCTTTGGAAAGCACTGAATCCACCATGTAATTATCAAAGAATACAGATCAAAAGGAAATGAAGGAATGGTGGGCCATGGTGGTTCAGCAGGCACAGTTCCTGCCTGCCATACCGGAGACCAGGGTTCAATTCCTGGGACCTGCCCATGCAAAAAAAAAAGGAAATGAAGGGGGGAACTAGACAAAGAACCAAGTGAAACAAATCCTCTTTCCCTGCCCTGTGTGTCTGGCTGTGGCAGATTTCTGTTTCCAGGGAGGAATGATGGGATCATAACTCATTCCACTCCCCTTGCAGGTCTCCTATTACATTTTGGGGTGATTCGTATGATTTGGCTGGAATCCCACGAAGGTATGGGATCCTTTAATAAAAGACAGCAAACAGAGAGGAGAAAAAAGGAAATGAAGGAAAGAAAGCCAGATTCTATCTATTATAAAAGAGGTTAATAATCTAAAGAGAGAAACATGACATTTTCCAATGTTGTGGGGCAAAAGTTATTTATTATGATCTTGGCGGCAGCTTGGAGACACTATAGAATGGTATGGTTAGTTGGTAGGAACATTACTATCAAAACATAACCAATTTCAGTTACGATATTTGCAGAGACCAAAATGTTTACACCATTTTCTGAGGAGATATTATAAAATGCTATGGTTAGTTGGTAGGAACATTAATGTTAAAATATAACCAATTTCATTACAAAATTTGCAAAGACCAAAATGTTTACACTATTTTCTGATGGAAATTGAGTATTATGGGTGTCTAGGATCTTTGCAAGAACTGTGTGAGTTAAATATTCATGACTGATAGCAAGCTTTGACAATTCAATATGAATGCACTAGACTGCAGCTATTAAAAGGAGAAAATGAAGGCCTGACGAAGTCTAGGGGGCTAACGGCTCTAGGGATTGTTGTCACTCCCGAATTCAGCGACAGTAGTGTGAGGAATAATGGATTACTACATGATTACACATCTATTTCAGTCCCTGGCATGTTTAGGAAAAATTCAGGAATACTTCAGAGAAATAACTAGTCTAGACTTTTTAAATTACAAAAAGTCCCAGAGGTGAACTAGATGCCTTTGAAGAAAATCAAGCCAGTCTATTTTCTGTATATTTTAGTACAAAAAATAACTGTAGCCTAGGTTAAAAAAAAAAAAAAAAGGTTTATTCCTGAACATACCTCCCAACCCTCATTTCTATGCTGTGTTAGGGAAGAGATGCAAATACAGGATTCATTTTTATGCCGGGATGCAGGCACATACACTGGCACACAGGTTTCTTATAGCAATAACCCGCGACTGCTGCTCCTGAGGAACTAAATGTGCAAATTCAAACCATGGTAGATTTGAGGAGTCTTTCTTCTAGGCCATCTGGGTATTTTGGAGAGTAGGTGATACTTCTCTATTTTTCTCAAACCAGGGACTACTGCTGATGCTAGGTTAGGGTTGGTAATAGAAGCTACAATGAAATCTCACTCCACATCAATATTCTACAGAAAGAAGTCAGGTTGTACAATTCTGGTTCTACCAGGAAAATAAAATGAAGGTAATTTTCAGTTTTTAATAAAAATTTTAATTACACAATAAAAGATTAATTAATTGTGATTTTTTAAAGTTTCACTGAGGAGAGAGACTCAACTTTGTAATTCAGGATATAAAGATAAAGTATTCCTTTTGTGCTTCCTAAAGGAAAGTTCATTTTACAGGGTACCACTGTTTACATTTAGTATTTTAAATTGTTCAGACTTATATCCAGTAAAAAGTACACAAGGGGGAAGATGGTGGAACAGGATAGGTCGAGTTCATCCCTGCTCCAAAGAACAACTAGAAAAGGGACAGAAAAAGACAGGGAGAGTGATTCTGGGGTGTAAAAGTGACCGGGGGGGTCTGGTCTACTAAACCACATGGGGAGGCACTGTTTGAAAAGGTGGAAGAACTGAGATGCAGAGAACCAGAGATTGGCCAGCTTGTGCAAAAGCCTTGTGTGTCCATTTCCAGTCGGAAGCCCGGAGCCAACAGGAGTGCACAGACAGGGAGATGGGGAGAAGGGAGCACCAGCGTAGGGTCCATGACCCATGCACACGCCTATGCTGCAACCCGTCACAGCACTGTTGTGCCCCGCCTCATACCCTGCATCCTGCTCTACAATGATCCTGCAAAAACATAGCTTTAGACTACTGAAGAAAATCAATATCCAAAGAAACCCTATCAAGATATTTACATGCCACAGAGACAACAGAAGATCACTAACCATAAGAAAATGCAGAAAGACACAGCCCTGTCTGATAAACAAAACATTACAGGAGATAGAGACTGTGGAACTAGTCAAAGATGTTCATATAACTTTAATAAATAAAATCAGTAGGATTTATTGGCTAACGACATAAGGAGATCAAGAAGACACTAGAAGAATATAAAGACGAAAGAATAAATAGAAAAATAGCAGATATCTCAGAGATTAAAGGTGCTGTAGACCAAATAAAAACTGTACTAGAGACACACAACACCAAATCTGAAGAGGCAGAAGAAAGAACAAGTGAACTAGAGTACAGAAAAACTGATTTTGAACACATAAAAGAGCAAATGACAAAAAAAAGATGGAAAAATTTGAACTGGATCTCAATCAGGGAAATGAAGGACAAAACAAAGTGCACAAATATAAGAATCATTGCTGTCCCAGAAGGGGAAGAGAAGAGTAAAGGGCGAGGAAGACTAGTAGAGGATATAATGGGGGAAAACTTCCCAATCTTTATAAAAGACATAAATACACAAATCAAAAAAGCTCAACAAACTCCAAATAGAAAAAATCCAAATAGGCCTATCCCAAGACACATACTAATCAGTCTGTCAAATATTGAAGAGATGCTGAAAATGCTGAAAGTGGCAAGAGAAAAACAATCTACTACATACAAGGGAAACCACATAAGATGGAGTTCTGACTACTCAACTGGTGCTATGGAGGTGAGAAAGCAGTGGTATGATATATTTAAGATCCTGAAAGAGAAAGACTTTCAGCCAAGAATTCTGTACCCAGCCAATCTGTCCTTCAAAACTGAGGGAGAGATTAAAATTTTCACAAACAAAGGCTGAGAGAATATGTCAACAACAGACCAACTCTACAAGAAATAATAGAGGGAGTTATGGTGTATGAAAAAAACAACAAAAACAAACAGGAGCGGGAGCTCTGGAGGAAGGCACAGAATTGAAGGGTACCAGTAAGGGTAACCTAAAAAATAAAAAGAGAAAGACAGAAAGGAACATTAAAAAGATGACAAAATCCAAAGGATAAGATGGTAGATTCAAGAAATGCCTTCACAAGTCCCCTTGGGGGAATGACGAGAAAGGGGGAAAATTCAACCTTCCCATGTGGAGAATTCCTGATATTCTCACAAGCAGTAGGGACAACCAAAGCAATAGGCCGAGCCCTCAATCTTGAGGTCTGCTTTCTGCTTTCTGACCTCCATAGCACCAGTTGAGTAGTCAGGTTTCCCATATAAAACTTATCCCTGCAAAGGACAGGTTAAGCCTACTTAAAATTAGGCCTAAGAGTCACCCCCAGAGAACATCTTTCGTTGCTCAGATGTGGCCTCTCTCTCTCAGCCAACATGACAAACAAACTCACTGCCCTCCCACTCTCTCTACGTGGGACATGATTCCCAGGGATGTAAACCTTCCTGGCAATGTGGGACAGAAATCCTAGAATGAACTGAGACTCAACATCAAGGGATTGAGAAAACCTTCTCGACCAAAAGGGGGAAGAGAGAAATGAGACAAAATAACGTGTCAATGGCTGAGAAATTTCAGTCAAGAGGTTATCCTGGAGGTTATTCTTACACATTATATAGATAGCATATTTTTAGTTGAGGTATATTGGAGAGGCTGGAGGGAAGTGCCTGAAAATGCAGAGCTGTGTCCCAGTAGCCATGTTTCTTAAAGATGATTATATAAATGATATAGCTTTCACAGTGTGACTGTGTGATTATGAAAACCTTGTGTCTGATGCTCCTTTTTTCTATAGAACGGACAGATGAGTAAAACATATGGATTAAAAATAAATAAATAATAGGGGGAACAAATGTTAAAATATACTTAGCAGATTGAAATGCTAGTGATCAATGAAAGGGAGTGGCAAGGGGTATAGAAAAAAATATGGGAAACAAAGAAAGGCTAAAATATATTGGGTAGATGGAAATACTAGCAGTCAATGAGAGGCAGGGGTAAGGGGTATGGTATGTACACGTTTTTTTCTTATTTCTTACTTCTGTTTCTGAATTGATGCAAATGTTCTAAGAAATGATCATGGTGATGAATATACAACTATGTGATGATACTGTGAGTTATTGATTATATACCAAGACTGGAATGATCATATGGTAAGGATGTTCGTGTTTGCATGTTCTGTTAAAAAAAAAAAAAGAAATGCCTTTACAATAATAACTCTTAATGTTAATGGACTAAGTTTACCAGTTAAAAAATACAGGTTGGCAGAATGGATTAAGAAATATAATACACCTACATACTGCTTACAAGAGACTCATTTTAGACACAAGGATACAAATAGATTGAAAGTGAAAGGATGGGAAAAGATGTTCCACACAGGCTGTAACCAAAAGCAGGTGTAGCTATACTAATATCAGCCTATAATATAGAATGTAGGGGGACCTAGAGATACACAGAAGCTTGAGATGGGTGAACAGTTTACTAATGAGGTTGAACTTAATTGTAAGGGAATAGATATAAGTGAAGGTGGTTCACCAGTGGGTCCATAAGTAATGTTACCGTATTGAAGGTGAACATGACTGAAAAGGGGTGTTATAGACTCATGTGTCCCACAAATTAACACTAAAAATAAAAGTATTTGCATGAACTACTGAAAAGGTATGAACCTTACAGAATGTATAATTTTGGGTATGGGGGGAAAATGTTATTGCTTGCTATGGGCTATGTTTAACAGGAAAACATCAACAGTATTGCAGCAATACCAGGGGTACATAATGGGGGGAGGGACAAGAGTCAGGGGGAGGTTTGGATTTTCTACTTGGTGAGGGTGTATTTATTGGCTGTCTTTCTTTGGGAAATTATCTAACTCTGAGAATGCTGATGGATTACTGTCTTTGGACATTATACATGAGGTCCAGTAGATGGAGGTGGATAAAAGATGCACTGACTGATAAGCTGATTGGTGAACGATGGTTTAAATATATAATCGAACACAGTGCTGCTATAAAAAGGAATGAAGTTGTGAGGCATGCAACAATGTAAATAAACATATGGGACATTTGATAAGGCAAAATAAGCCAGAAACAAAACAGCAAATATTGTATGATCCTATATAGAAAAGAAAACTGGGGCCTAGATTGTAAACTATTATAGTAGTCACATTTAGTCCAGAGTGGCAATTGTTATTTCTGGATTGTGAGGGGCTGTTTTTTGTATGTATAACCTGGTATTTAGACATAAGAATGGAGATGATCAGGTCAGGAATAAGATAATTCAGAATTCAGGGATTAAGGAAGACATTGTCTATATTTTAGAACATCACCTTTGAGACCAAAGGAAGAAAGTTTTATTATGTTCAGAACCTAAATTTTCTGTAGCACATAATCTAACTCAACCTGTCTCGATAAGAGCATGTAATCCAAACACAGGGAGCCCAGAATAAGAATGAGAGTCTTTAATCCTGAATAGCTTGATGTAATGCCTGGATACATCCCAGATTATATTAAACAGATAATCAAAAAGTATTGGCAAAGTCCCTCGAGGGATGGGAGAAAAATTATGGAACTATTAAACTTTACCACCGGGGAAACCCTGCATATTGTGTCAAACATTAGGGACACCCAAATCAATAGGCCAAGTCCTTGATCTTGAAGCTTGCTCTTGTGAAACTTATGGATGTAGCAGAGAAGCTTAGCCTACCTATAGGTATGGCCAAGAGTTACTTCTGGAGGAGCTCTTCTGTTGCTCAGATGTGCCTCTCTTTCTGTCTAAGCCCAACTCTGCAAGTGAAACTATTGCCCTCCCCTCTTCATGGGACATGACATCCAGGGATGAAACACTCCCTGGTGGCATGGGAGATGACTTACAGGGATGAGCCTGGCCCTGGTACCGTGGGATCAACAATGCCATCCTGATCAAAAGGGGGAAAAGAAGTGTAACAATTAAGGTATTAGTGGCTGAGAGAGTTCAAATAGAGTCAAGAGGGTACACTGGAGGTCTCTCTTACACATGCTTCAGGTAGACATTGCTACCTATCATAACTTGTTAACCCCTGACCAAAACTATTTCTGCCAATCCTTAAGAATATCTTCAGATGGGTCCCTGAACCAGTTAAGTCCTGAAATGTAGAAGAGTTAACCTTTCCAGACTATCAACTAATTCCATCCCCCTATCCTGTATTATCGACAGCCTCTTCCAACATGAAAAAGTTAGTAGGGGCATAGCCCAAATATCCCTAAAGAGCAGGAGAAAGATGAAACATGATGGTGGAGTTATATACAGAGGAGGTTGGGTTTAACAAATGAGTATGAATGCTGACTCATTATGCTTATATTTCTTCCAGCCTCCAGTACCTTAGAGCAGCTAGAAATAAAAACCTAAAATTGTGGAATTATAACCCATACCAAACCCTGAAATCTGTTCTACAACTGTGTTGCAATGTACATTGAAATTTATTGCTTTTATGTATACATATTATTTAAAGAGAAGGAGGAGTATAACAAGAGAAGAATGGATTTAACAAATGAGTATGATTGTTAAATGATTATACTGATATTTCTGTTGGTCTCCAGTTTCTTGGAGCAGCTAGAAGAAAAACATGAAAAATTGTGGAACTGTAATTCATACCAAACTTTAAAATCTGTTCTACAACTACTCGTTAAAATGTACATGGAAATTTAATGCTCTTTTGTGTATTATATTTCACAATAAAAAAACCTTTAAAAAGACAGTAATATACTGGACAATGGTAATGAAGCAGATAATTTATGTCTGTAATACCTTTTTTTTTGGGGTGCATGGTCTGGGAACTGAAACCAGGTCTCCTGCATGTAAGGTGAGCATTCTACCACTGAACCACCCATGCACCTGGTGTCTATAATGCTTTCAATAACGTTATATCATGTACCCAATGTGAAACTATTCAGTTGTCTATAAATAGATCAAGAATAACTTGATTTTCGCAAGCAAATCACATTCATTTGTTTCTACTATCTTTATTGAACTGTGAAGCTTGCTGGTAGAGGGTTATGTATTTTCCATACTTAGTTGTCCTAGTCTCCTAAGAAAAGATGAGGTGATTTTGAAAACTACATTTTTTTTTTTTTAAATCGTTTGGGCCTGGAATTCATGCTATGCTACACATCAGTAATAAAAACAAACTGTTAGAAAATTTCAATTAATGTCAGAACTCTTTTAGCTTCAACTCAGTCAATCAAAGCTATTAAGGCAGGCATATTATCTGAAGGTGGAGGACATTTCCTGATTTACAAGAACCTGGTAGGCCTTGATTCTTAGTTTTAAATCTAATCTAGCAATTTACCCTTCTTTGAGAAACTCTAGCAAATAATGCATTTTATCTATCTCTTCAACTACATACCTCTTTATATTGATTACAAGTGCAAGCTTTTGCTCTGTACCAAATTCTACATTCTTACAAGGATAAGTTGAAGACATAATACTTCATGTTGTGTGCTTAGTAATTTATATTCACCTTGATGTCAGAAAAGTCCCAGAAAAGCAAGTTGGGACAGTGTTAGAAAGAGGCCCCTCAGCTGATAAAATGCTGACATTTAGAATGGTAGTACAAAATCTTTTCTTACCGCCTGCTGGCAATTCATTCCGAGGTTCCCCTTCTCTCCCCGAACTACTTTCATCAGACAATGTAGGGTTCGCCCTTTCCGATGTAATCCGGAGCAGTGGTGTTCTATCTCGCCCCGACAGCTCAGGATGATCTCAGGGCTCAGAGAAAAGTCTTCCATCAACATGCGCCGGTAATCTAACATCTCTCCCTGGCACTCACTGCTCACTTGCCGCCCTATGTTAGGATGTATGTCATAACATTAGGGAGGGTGCACATTAAGATCAGAAATTACATGTTAAAAGTACCTGTTTCTCCTAGGTTAGAACGTAACAGTCATGCTATTATCTTTACAGACAAGCTTGAAACTTGGCAAAAGCCTATTAGTATAAAACAAGCTTAGATTTCTAAAACTAGGGTTTATCCTCTTAAGGTTCTACATTATACATATTTTTTGTATTATTGAATTAAAATGCAAATGCTTTGCCAACTGAAGTTTAACCAGTAAGGTAACTATTGGGGAAAAATGAAAACCAAAGAAGAATCTCTACTGGTCTACAAAGTTAAGGCTTGTGGAAAAATCGGCAATTAAAATATTCACTACAGCCACGCCAATCCCCTCATCTTCACCCCAATGAGCTATAAATGCCAAATGGGAAAACTTCACAGACATGAAAATAAAATGTGACCAAAAAACATGAAAGTAAAAGCAGGTTTACTGAAGTATTACTTGACATATAATAAACTGCACATATTTAAAGTAAACAATTTGATGAATTTGACATACTGGTGAAATCATCACCTCAATCAAGATATTGAACAGAGTTCTGGGTCAAGATGGCGGCTTAACAACATGCGCGTTTTAGTTCATCCTCCAGAACAACTACTAAATAACCAGAAACAGTACAGAACAGCTCCTGGGGCCACGTCAGTGACCAGACACACAGCGTACCCCAGTCTGGACCAGCTGGACCGGCTGCGAGCACCCCCCAGAACTGTGAGTTCCCAAAGCTGCAGCGGCCAACGCCCCTCCCCCACAGGGCGCTTCCCAGAGGGGAAAGGAAAGGACTTTACCATCAGCAGGGACTGGGCACAATCAAACGCCAATTGTGGAACTAATTAACAAATTCTGACTACTAAAAATAGGCCCCCAGGTTAGGTGAACCTGATCAAAGCAGAGGTTGCTCATTTTTGTCCCAGCGCCAAGGGGGCAGGGCCGACTGAAAAAGGGGAAAAAAAAAAGAAGGAAACAGAGGTTTTTGTGGCTATGTATCTACAAAGGCTTGACTGCCTCTGGATACAGTGGCAGGACTTTTCAGGCTGCAACTGCCCCAGGCATAGGCAGAAGTGAGCACTTTTGGGGGCTTATCTGGAGCCTGTGACTTCCCCAGGGGAGGGGTGAAGCCCCACCCAGGTGGAATCCCTCCATCAAGGAATTCAGACACCAGGGCTTGGTAATCTGAAGCCATTAAAACCAGCCTACAACTTCTCCTCTGTCTCCACCACGCCCCCAGCAGGGAGAGTCTGCCAAAGTTAAAGGTACCATATCATCTTATACTGGTGGGACCTGCAGTCAGACAAGCGCCACATACTGGACAGTATAAGAAAAACAGAGTCCAGAAACTTCACAGGAAAGTCTTTCAACCTGCTGGGTCTCACCCTCAGGGAAAAACGACGCAGGTGACTCTCTCCTCCTGATAGAAGGCCAGTTTGGTCTGGGAAAATCTGGCTGGGGTCAATAATACCTAAGTAGACCCTCCTAAGGATGGGGGGAAAAAGGCACCATACAAGCAGGGCAAGAAACAAGAAAACAAGAACTGAAAAATTCTCCTCTGGTAAACAAAACTTAAGCTAAAGGTCCAGATAAAGCTGAACGGAATGTCAAAGAACAGATAGACAACAAATTCATCCAGCAAGAAAACCCTAGATAAAAGAAGTGAAAGCAATCTCCAGAATAAACTAATTAAGGTAATTAAATGCCTAGACGCCAGCAAAAAATAACAAATCACACTAGGAAAACTGAAGATATGGCCCAGTCAAAGGAACAAACCAA